>LPNX010319052.1:21983-38007 GCA_001517045.1 Pseudotsuga menziesii | reverse complement strand
GAGGTTGGAGAACATGGAGATAAAAGGGAGAAAGGAGGGAGGAGAAGGGGGATTCTCAGGCTTAGTTTTTTGGGAGAGTTTGGGAGAGAAAGCTGCAAAGAAGGATTTTTTGTTGGAGATTTTGAAGGGATACAACAGCTGGGGGCCTTGTACTCGGTTTGGGCGCGGGGGTCCAAAGGGGTACCTTTGGAGCTGGGTGGTCGGCGAGACCTCGCCAGTTGGCAGGGTGGCAAAACTAGTTTGGGCTGGTTGAGTTCCAGAGCTTGGGAAGGACTTTGGCTGCAGGGAAAAGCAAGGAGAAATGGCAAGCAAGGACATCAACAACGATGGATCTACTAGCTATCTATAGGTATTTTCCCGCATTTTATATGGCAATCCTGTTTATTTAAATATCAAAGGTTTATATGTTGTGATCATCCTTGCTACCTGCACAATTAAAACAGTAAATTGTTAGAATAGATAAAACAACATTTTGATTATCAAACTGTATATGTATATATATATATAGTTAAATTCTTGACTGTAAATAAATCCTAAGAGAGACCCAGTAGGGGCTCTACAATGCATCAGATTTGTGTTTCAAGAAATATACCCATGTCTTTCTTGAGTAGTCATCAATAAAGGTTAGAAAATATTTGCAGTCACCAATGGATGATGTCTGCATTGGACCACAGATGTCAGAGTGCACAATTTCAAGTGTTGTGCATGCTCTATAGGACTTTCCGACTGGAAATGTCTCTCTGTGCTGCTTACCAAAAATGCAGCCTTCACAAACCTTCTATGGTCTGTCGATCAATGGTAATCCATTCACCATATTCTTTGTGTGCAGTAGCTTCAGCCCACCAAAATTCAGATGTCCAAATCTGAATTGCCACAACCAAGATTCATCCTGAACTTCTGTCTGAAATGCAGCTTGCAAATTAGCGCTGCAATTTTCTCTCTTGTCGAGGATCTCGACTATTTCTTCACTTTCTGCCTTGAATGTAGCTCCTGTCTTTGTCTTCCCTTTTATGTTGGGAACTATCCTCAATGGAAACAAGTGGTTGCTTTTCATTGGCACTTTTGCTATCAGCCGGTCGCTTGGACGCTTGTATTTGATCATACAGTGTTCATCTTCCATGTAGACTCTATAGCCATTTTGTAACAACTGTCCAATGCTTAACAGATTATGTTTCAGACCTTCGACATGATAGATATCAGGGATATACTTACTCTCCCCCTGTTTGGTTAGAATATCAATAGTGTCTTTTCCTAAGACAGCGACTTGGACATTGTTTCTAAGTGTAACATCAGTTTTAACTGAAGTGTCTAGACTGGAAAATAGATTTAAATTACCAGTCATGTGGTTGCTGTATCCTGAGTCTAAGTACCATATGTCATGTGGACTTTCTTGAACAACATTGCATTCAAGTGGAGATGTCGATGCCATTAACATTGCACCTGTCGAAGTGTTGGTGCTGGTCGACTGACTTGGACTTTGTCTTCCTTGGTCATATTGCTTCTTCATGCATTCATATGCATAATGACCAAACTTCTTACAGTAATGATATTGAATTTTTGATTTATCAAACCTCTGGCCACTTGGATGACTTGGGTTCTGGTTATCTCCTCTGCCATTGACATTTGCTGGACTTCTGCCTCGTCCTCCTCTTGAAGAACTTCTTCCTCTGCCTCTGAAGTTGTTTCTCCCCTTGCCTCTACCACGGCTTATGGATGACTGTGCTGCAAATGCACCTTCCATTGATGTCTGTGATCTGCTGATTCTGTGTTCATGATTGATGAGTGAAGCTTACAGCCCATCAATGGTAAATGTTGACATGTTTGTGTGTTCCTCTAAGGTCACAACCAAATTTTCAAATCTTGGGGGAAGAGTTCTGAGAATTTTTTCAACAACCATTTGGTCTGATACGGGTTCTCCATGAGATTTCAGTTGGTTTATCAACCCAACAACTTTGGTGTAGAATGTGTCTACATTCTCTGAATCTTTCATGGACAGAGAATCAAAATCTTTTCTCAGAATCTGCAGCTTGGATGTCTTTACCTTATCCAAACCTTGATAGGCAGTCTCCAATGTATCCCATGCTTCCTTGGCATTAATCTTTGTTGCTATTCTTGGGAGTATGCTCTCATGCATAGCTTGATGTATGAAAAACAAAGCTTTTCCATCTTTCTTCCTCTGTTCTCTCAAGACATCTTTCTCTTCCTGTGTAAGATTGTTATATGCTGCCATGTCTGCTGGTTCTGCATAACCATGCTGGACTATCTCCCAGACATCTTGACCTCTGAATAAAGCCTTCATTGTTAAAGCCCAATATTCATAACTCTTTCCTGTAAAACTTGGAGGTTGCAATGAACCAGAAGTGGAAGCCATTTTTTATTTTTTATTTAACTTTCCTTAGAAAATTAATTTCCACCTTTTAAGACAAGATTTCTTTCCTAAAATCTTGGGCTGTTATAAACCTTGCTCTGATATAACCTCGCTCTGATATAACCTAGGTCTGATACCAGATAGCCGAAACCGCCGACTAAACTTGGGTTTAGGGCTCAGTCAATAATAAATAATTTCACCTTTTTTTTTACTTCGCCCGGTTTTTCTTCGACCATTTCGATGCTGCGATCAAGTAGGTACCTGCGATCAAGTAGGTACCTGCGACTAAGTTGGTAGCTACGACCAAGTTGATACCTACGATCAAGTTGGTAGCTGCAACCAAGTTGATACCTGCGACCAAGTTGGTACCTGCGATCAAGTTGGTAGCTGCGACCAAGTTGATACCTGCGATCAAGATGGTACCTGCGATCAAGTTGGTACCTGCGACTAGGTTGGTAGAATATGTTTCTTAGTCTAAAGACTTAAGAATTTACAAATGTTTTTACCTGTGAGTAAGATGAAGTAAATTACCCACTTTTACAAATCCAAATAACTTATGAAAACATATGCCCAAATATGTAGGAAGATTTGAGTCGACCAAGGTGCCGTAAAACCTCGAACTTTCACGCGGTGAGATTTTTATGGGTTCTTGTTCTTTTACTTATCAGTAATTGTAAAAGACATTTACAGAAGTAAATCTGGAAATATGTGCGGCCAAATAATCATGAATTCAACCACAAACTATTTCATATATTTAACTATGCGGAAATACAAAGTAATACAAACTTGTCTATTACAAACTCGTCGGTCTACAGAGCTTCAGGTCTTCAACTAAATCACATGCACAGAAGCTTGAGCTTCGACTTCACTTTCTCACCTTGAGTCCTCTGCTGTCTAATGTTTGTGTTTGCGTAACAGTATATCTGTATCTGTATATCTCTGTTGATTTACAATATGCATCTTCTATTTATAGACAACCTGAAGATTGCTACAACATAGGCCGACTTACTTGCCGACTTACTTTCGATTAAACACTGCAATAACTATCTACCTAACAACTTAGCTTCTGAAATAAATTCGATTGAATTACATTGCCTACTTGTGGACTTTTCCTTCTTGTCAGACTGACAGACAAGATCTTGGCTTGTACAGACTCTGATAGAGTCGGTTGGAAGCCAAGTAGAGATCTGCGAGTAATTACATTTTTCCAACAGCTATTTCAAACCTAACTTTTCCAAGATGAAGCCAGGTTAGCACAGATTTTTTTGGAGAATAAGAACAATGGAACTCTCCTATCTCTTGATTAGAGCTTCAATCCCATGTTGCTTGCTGTAAAAATGGTTTCTAGTATGAAGAGTTCTAAGGCCCAAAGCAATCACAATGGATGAGGATGTAGTCATTGCCCCTGCATTATGCACGAGGCCTCGGCCTCATTCTCTAGATTCCACAAGCACCCTCCAATGCACCCTCCAATGGGGATTGGAGAGACATTATTGAAGCATAACAATGGGTGAAATAGGAGCAAGAGGCATTTTAGCAAGAAAATGTTGTCATGGGTTCTAGATGTGGGTAATTCTTAGATATGGAACAATAAATATCTTCAACTTGTTTTGCTCTACTTGCACATGTACAAAATAAGTACTTGGAAAGGTGTTACTGGAGTGCATGGACCTAAGAAAAGAAATACTTCTACACATGAATGAACTTCTTCAAACTCAGATGAGGCAAATGAATACCAAAATCAAGTTGAATCTATGCTGATGGATATACAGCCAAAGACAAAGACCAACCTCCCACCTCCACTAAAAAGGTGCCTTACATGTCTAATGCCCTCTCCCCCATATAGTTTCATAATATGCCTATTAATTTTATCTTTTTTTTAATCATAATTTCATGTTCTTCTATTGTGAGTGGGTTTGCTTTGTGAGACTTAAACTTGTTAGTATAATGAGTTAGTTTTAAAAATCAAAATAAAAGTTTGTTAAAAAAATTATTGACAATTTTGTCGAAAGTGTAAAATATAATAAAAAAAATATTTTTAATATTCATAAATCATTAAATACTCCATTCTAACGAGAGCCCTTTTTTTTTAAAGATTCATATTAACCTTTCTCTACGTCATTTGTGTACATAAATTGATATTAGGGTTAGTGGCAGCACACGCAGAAACTGTGGGCTCTTTTTGAAGCAGCGAAAGAAGTCCATTGTAACTCAGCTGGACGAATGGTAGTTGTCAGCTATCACCAAAGAGGGTCTACCTCACGCTCAAAGGAAATGCTAAATAAAAAAAGGAAGGCACAGTCTCAAAGCAATTGTTTCTTTATTAAATTGAAAAATTCTCCATTATTTAAGCTGTCATAATAGTATGGTAGCGTGAATCCCCACACACATGCACGTAGAATCATAGCTCCTCCCAAATAAGTTTACAAACCTACATTGAGAGCTCATTTCTTTTCAACATGGCAGAATTAGTTACAGGTGCTCTCTTAAATTCTGCACATGAGCTTATACACGAGTACTTCAAATAACAAATAACATATAGCATATAATTCTGCACATGAGCTGATGCTTCGAGATCTTAATTAGACTTCCTACAGTTTTTGCGGATTTGTCCGTTGGTGACAGTGAGGGGTTTGATATTACCCATATTCACCATGGCAGCTGCGAAGTCCCTAAAGAAGGTGTTCTGATTTGTGCTGTAGGTAGTAACCCGAGAATCTGTAAAACATCCATTAAATAGTACCTGGTCCGAATGGAGAAGACCCTTTTTGCTTCTCAAATTACTGTAATACTTATTGTCGAATGTGGTAGGCGTGGCCACATCCACAGGCGAGAGGCTGTTGTTATTACCAAACCTGGGGCAGTGTGCCTTCAAAGAAGTGGCAAACGAAGCGTTAATGCTGGCCGTTTCGTTGTAGATGCGATTTCGGAATATGGCGCATCGCGCTTGACCAATGGTATGCGCACCTGCAGTAATAAAATCGGGAGAAACTTTTCTACCCGACCCTTTGCATCGATCAGAGGATCTTATTGAGAATGTGGTAGGCGTGGCCACATCCACAGGCGAGAGGCTGTTGTTATTACCAAACCTGGGGCAGTGTGCCTTCAAAGAAGTGGCAAACGAAGCGTTAATGCTGGCCGTTTCGTTGTAGATGCGATTTCGGAATATGGCGCATCGTGCTTGACCAATGGTATGCGCACCTGCAGTAATAAAATCGGGAGAAACTTTTCTACCCGACCCTTTGCATCGATTAGAGGATCTAGCTTGCGTGAGCTGTCACATCACGCATTGCTGGTCATCCAATCGATGCAAATGGTGGACAGAAAATTTACTCCATAAAATCGTATAATGACTTTTAAAGTTTAATACGAGCCGAATGTATAAGCCAGATACATCTGCATTTTAAAGTTATTGATCACTTTTTATTTAAAACCACAGGAATAGCAACCTCCTAAAAATATATCCAATCCTCTACAAGCTAGATATATCATTTAGCAGAGGTCAAAAGTCCTCAAAACCACTGAAGTGAGCCTTTATCTTCTACCCTTCTAACCAGCCCATAAGCATTCCTATTAAGTTATTGATTATTCACATGAGGTTCGAAAATGAGCAATAGTATACCTTAGAGCGCGACCATATCCTTGGTAGAGAGTCCAACTGCTTTAGAAGACGAGATGAGTTGGGCGAGATTGAAAAGGGGAGACGGAAGACTCTTGTTTGCCGCGGTGAAACTCGCATTTTTCGAGTCTCGCCTTCCCAGCATTACTGTCCATGTTCGGCCTCCCAGCTATCAAATTGCAATCAGACATGAGTAAAAACGTTAATGGAATCCATTTTCTGCCAATATAAAATGAGATATTGTATTTACGAAGAAATGAGTAAATGAATTACTGCTACGACTGAATCAGGTGCAGCGATGACAACAATGTCTGCTCACGACACGACACGACACCACTGCAAGCTGCTTCAACTTTTGTTTTGATGGCGTCTATTACATTGAATCCTCTGAGAGAATTGTTGTTTGGGGGTGCAGTCTTTTCTCCGTTACTACCATCCAACAATATCGAGCCATCGCACCCCTTTACAAAACCCAAACAAAAACTCAACATGACGAATAAAGCAAAAGGAGCCGATATGACGTTAGAATATAAGAGCGCAGATCGTTTTGCATTAAAAAAACATTTTAATGCTAAACGAGCTTTTAAATCTTATAACTTTATTCATAAAGTTGGAAGATCTGATTGATGCATTAAGATAAACGAGTTGATTGATGCGTTAAGATAAACGAGCTCCAGTGCTTAAAACTTTATTCATAAAGTTGGAAGATCTGATTGATGCGTTAAGATTTGATCGAGTTAAGCAGTTTTTTTCCAAATTGGTGATGGAGAAACTTTGAAAGTGCAATTTGGACTGCGGGAATCGATTCAATTACTTTGATTACCTTTGATGCAATTCAGATATACAATTCAACAATCCAAGAAAACCATTTCAGTAATCAATTTCTAAAGGAAAATAGCTTATTTTGATATAAAAAAAACTACCAATATCTAAATCTAAAATTTCACTTAATCTATATTAATAATAAGGCTATCCTTATCTCGATTGCTGATTCCATCCATGATTCCATGAGGTTGATTATGCTCCTTACTAAAATTTCACTTAATATATACTAATAATATGGTCATCCTTGATTCCATCCCTTCCATCTATCCAACAGGCAAAAAGCTGAGTCTACTGTTAACTCTACTCCTTGTCCTTGCCTGTTGGATGGAGAGAATCAACGATCTAGATAACCTCAGAAGCTAATAATATAACTAAGCAATTAACTGAAATCACAAACTAACTCATGGATACATGTTAATCAACTAAACTCTAATTGAACTGTTAATAGAACTGAACAATTAAGCATTAATTACAGGTTTTAACAAGTTATACATTAAATTCTTTCTTGCATTGACGAAGCAGTCGTGGAAGTGAAGGCGGGTCAAGGACGCCGCCATTCTTTTCTCGTTGGCAACCGCTTTCTTCACTACAGCTTTCACTATCGACTGCGCTTTAGGGCAGGATTTATCATAAAAAGTTGAGCTCAGCTGTGCATACACGGTGTTAGTAATGGAACATATACTAAATAGTACGATGAAAGTAATGGAAGCTAGAGTCTTCATGATTCGAAACTGAGTGAGCGGGGAATCAGATGGAATGAAATATAATTAAATGTGGGAAGACTGTGTGAAGAGAGTTGGGAGACCAGGGGCTTTTTATAGAACTGGAAATCGTCGAGGAGTATCAAATTATCAATTACTTGAAGTCGCTTTTTGTGATGCGTCGCACATCACAGACAACAAGCAAAGCCATAAAGTATCTTGGGAACGGCAAGCGTGGTCATAAAATTGAGGCACAGATGTGGAAGGGGTCGAATGGGCCTAAAACTTCGAACGCCTGTGTCCCACATGCATGTGCCGACAAAAATCTGTGTTTGTATACAGGTATATTTGCAACAACGTATTGGAACTTTGGAAACCCTTCAACTACCAGTCTCTTTTTATAATGGAAGCCCTTCAAATGAAACCAGTCTTTTTGGTCAAGTGTTAGAGTCAAGTTTTGTTTTGTTTTCATAATTTTAATACATGAGATAAATAGTATTCAATGTTTGAGGATTTGTGTCCATTTTTGTTAGTTTTTGGTCATTTTTTTTGGGATGAATTATTTAGTAAGAGATATTCCAACATTCAGCTAAGTTGATGGTTGATGTAGGAGAAGTATAAATGTTAACCAGTTATTTTGGAGATGAATTAGTTGGTAAGAGATATTCCAACATTCAGCTAAGTTGATGTAGGGGTAGTATAAGTGTTAACCAAAATTTCCAATTTTTTTGTTGGATTTAAAATTGCAATTTATAGTGTTAAAATGGCAATTTTTGTGATATGGATAATTTTAAAATTGGTTATTAAGTTATCTTTATCGAACTCTGTTGAGCTGATCCAAGCCTCATATGACCAGATGATTTATTTTAATTAAATATAATTGTAACAGCTTTTTTCAATAAATATGTTTGAAGTTTAATTTTTAATAATAAATAGAATGATTAATTCAAAGATCAAAATGATTTTTGAATTTAATGCAATTTACATTTTATTAATAAAATGTATTAAAATTATTAATTTAATTAATTTTTGAAAAAAATAAGTAATATATATATATATACTTGGGTTAAAATAAAAGATGAATCTAGTTAATTATTAAAAGTATAGTTAATTCTAAAAATAAGGGACAAAATTTTTTAACTTAAAAGTATAATTAAATTCTAAAAATAAAAGTATAATTAAATTCTAAAAAGAATTAAAAAAGAATTAACTAAAAAATTTATAAGAAAAGTATAAGATGAATCTACTTTAAAATGAAAAGTTTGAGTAACAGAAGTAAGTATTAAAAATTTAATTTAAAAGTTTGAATGATAGAAGTTTAAAAAAAAATAGGTATGTAGTTGAATGTGTGAATTACATGACAAAATTTAAAACCGCAATATAGAAAGTTGAGCACTTTGTTTAAAGAAAAAATAAAATAATTTAATTAAAATTTAATATTAAATATTAGAAAACTTAAATTAAAAAATAAATTCATAATTTATAAGGTTTAATGAAAGTGTTTTTAATTAAGATTTTAAATTTTATAATTATAAAATAAGTTTATAAATTTAAATTTAAATTTTATAATTAATTTTAAAATAAAAAATAACTAATTTAGAGGGTTTGCCATTTTTGTGAGTCTATGAGAGTTGAGATTGAAAAACATTTTCTCTTAGAGGGTCTTGCTTACACCCACATTAAATTTGAGTTTCAGAGTATTTCTTATAACACAAACCTTTCTAACCTTGTAACTTTTCAAAATTATAATGAAATAGCACAGCTTATGGCCAAATCTTTTTGAGCATAGAAATACAATCTTAAGTGATTAGAAAAATGATATGGTCACTTAATTTGTCATCATTTCCACAAAAAAAACTTATGTCTTTAATAGCGTTTTCCATTATTATGAGACATTTGAGGATAAATGGTTAGATGTCATCCTAAAAACGCACCTACAAATGCTTCACAATTATTAAAAACTAATTCAATGAATCATTTTCAACCACTCTCGCATTATCGTGAACTCTCTCAAGTGCATATTTATTACCTCTTCACTATTATTTAAATACACACCCTCAAATGATTTGGGATTAGTTGGAACTTCAAGGGTATACCTACTACCCTTTAACTAGTATCTAATGTCAATTTTCTAAGTTGAATGATATGCACCTCACCGTGGAGCAATTGATGTGCCTGCGGGGTGCAAATAGGTTGTCGAATGTGAGGCGCCACCACATTCGATAACCTCTATACACCTCACAGGTGCATTACATTCCCTACAACCAACTGCATATTAATCGCCATTTTCTACTAGAGAAAAATGAAAATGGGATGTGTTTTGTATAACACAAAAATGAAAATGGGATGTGTTTTGTATAACACAAAAATGAAAATGGGATGTGTTCCCTCTTTTTGTATAAAGGAGATTCACGTGCTCTAGGAAGTCGTCGAGAATGAGTCGAGGTTGTGGAGATTTTAATCACATGCCACTTCACTAGTGTTTTTCTTCTAAGTGTGACTAAATTTCACATTTGCATTCGCGGATAATGAGATCAATTTTTAATAGATCGCCAATACGAGGAAATAGATATAGATTTCTAATTGTCATTTTGTTTAGTTGTCTATAATCTATGCATAACCATAAATTACCATACTTTTTCTTTACAAAGAATATTGGTTCTCCCCAACGGAAAACACTAGGTCGAATGTATTTTTATCAATTAATTCTTGTATTTGTGATTTTACTTCAATAAGTCATTTTATGTTCATACGGTAGGGAGCCTTTATTTTGGCACTACCCGTGGTACCAAATCAATTGCAAAATCTATATCTCCTTTCAACTGTAGTCTAGGAATCTCTTTAGGAAATATATCCTTAAAGTCCTTTAGAATTAGTATGTCTTCTACATTAAGTTGATTATTCTTCTCTTTATCGTTCCTTATGTAAAATGCAAAAACTTTACAACCTTCACGAACATATGTTTTCATTTGTAAGGTTGAAATTTCTCTTATGGTAACTTTCCTCGGAATCCCTTTTACAACAATAGTATAAACTTTATCATCCAAACATGAGAATGATTTATCTTAACAGTTTAAAATAACTCTATATTCTTCTAACCAATCCAATCCTACCAGCGATTTGTTTCAAAACCATTCATAACCAAATCACAATTTTTCACGAAGCTAGTAACTTTTCGCTTTGTTCTTGTAGCAAGTTGAACAAACCAAAACTTTTCGAATTGATCTTGCTCCAACCTATATAGCTCTACAATTCGTGGTGATATATAACTTAAAATTGCACATGGATCAATCAATATAGAAATTGGTTTATCTTTTAACATGCCTTTAATTTTGACCATAGATGTTTGATGATTTGCTTTCCTTTTTTCCAATGTTGCACTGATTCTGGTCATGATCCTTGCAATATATTCCACTGTAGTAGCTTCTTGAATTGTATGCACGTTATTAAGACCTTTCCTTATTACAAGACAATCTTTAAAATAATGTGGTTCACCACATTCCCAACATTTTAATAGCTCCCTTTGTGCAATATTTTTATTAAAAGTAGTTGGTATTTCCCTTTCTTTTATTGCTGCAGGAATATGTTGTTTATAATTTTTAAAATTAATCCCTTGATAACCTCAGTAATTATTTACATAATTCTTATAAAACTTAGTACTTTTCTTTTTCTGTTCAAAATTTCCACATCTTTTATGTTTCCAATTAGGTATGTTTTCTAATTTATTTTTATTTTGGTCATAGCAGAAGTTTTATTTTCTCATGGACTCTTCCAGATATTCCAGATTATCATATTCAATTATCTCTTTAAACATAACTCGTAAACAACTAAGGAAACATTGAAATTTTGTTTTTTCATCAATAATGCAGGGTACATAACATAATAAACCTAAAAATTTGTTGTCAAGCTTCTTCATTGTCATTGCATCTAATCATAATTCATATAATTCTTTGTATTTCTCCTCATAATATTGTTATGATAATTTTTTTATTTTAAAATATTTCTTAAAAGTTTTCCAAGTTATAGAACATTGTTTAATAATTTTGACCTTTTTTTATTTCTTACCACTAGATATCGTCTTTTCCTATCAAATTATGAATTTCCATTTTTTGCTTCTAGTTCAGCAGAATAATTATAGATCTAGAAGTACTTTTTCATCCCAGATAGAAAAGATTCTACTTCTTCCCCTTTTTCGATTTCTCCATTGAACAGAGGACGCTAGATCTTTTTAAATTCACCAGTAATCTCTTCATATGGTTTATATTTCATTTTATGTTGATTACTATTGCTACTTTCGCTAGAATCTTTGCATTTTTCCTTACTATGTTTAGTTGATTCTTTGCTTGAAGATTCAGTCTCATTATTAAAAAGTTTAATTTTCTTACCTTGCGTTTATAAGGTGCAATTCTTGCCATGTTTATTTCGGGTCCTTTATTCTTGTCTTCTTCATTATTATGTATCCTAGTTAGCAGAAAAATATTTAGTTCTTCCTATGCCTTTAAGATGTGTTCATTATCTTCCTTAACCCGTTTCAATTCTGCTTTTAAATATTTTACTATTTGTAAGAGTTCAGATGGCCCTATCATTCCTACTTTCGTTCAGATTTACCCAAATTTCAGCATCCCTAATATTACCTTCTTCCATGTTTTCTCGTTCTTTAGGATGTGATTCTCCTTCAACAAACATTTCCACATCCACTATGATTCCTGTAAAATCAATGTTATTCTTCTCTTCTTTTTTGCAAAGAGAATCAAACCTAACAATATAATTAGTTTTTTGGTTTATATTGGTTTGAGTGTTGGGATTTTTCATGCCAAGTGCTGTAACTGTTCTCTAATAACAATTTGTCGCGTACCCAAAACTTACACCATACAAATTTTTATTTATTTAAATGTCGTAGAGTGTTTGGATAGTCATAAGTTCAAATCTATCTTTCTGCATGAATAATTCTAATTCAATTTCTCGTCTATATGAAGATAGGACTTGTTGTCCATCCGACAATAACTTTGACTATGACACTTTCGGAATCATCGCTTTACGACAAGGTGATATGTTAATGTTACAGTGTGTTTGTTTTTAATTAACTAGGATTAAATCCTAAGTCTTTGACTAAAGTCCTATGGCAAAGTACTATGCTGTAACACCTTACGCTAAATATTGTGCTGCAACACATGATGCTAAAGTACTATGTTGAACACCCAAGGCTAAAGTATGTTATGCGACCTAAGGGAGTCGCAAGGGTTACAAGGCATAAGCTATGTTACAATACTATGCCAAGGTCATGATATGTGCCTAAGCATTCTTTAAAGATGGCGACAAGGATGGATGACAGCTAGCGAGTTAAGATGGGATTTAAATAATGTTTTTAATGTTGTCCTCAGCCACGGTACATGTGATTTGACAATGCATCTAGACCAATTTAATGTTGAAGGAAAGCTTTAAATGATTTTTGTAAGAGAGAAGGTAGATCCTATCCCTACATCTATACTCTGCACGATCCACAACGTTGAAATAACTTTTAGGGTTTTACGTCAAGTTTAGTGTAATTAATCGACCGTGGAGGTTTTGTTCTTTGTTTCCCTGTAGTGGTTGCTTGATGGTTTAGTTATGTATTTCTTTGCCGCACAATTCTTCTTTGTTTTCTTTTAACCTACCTCCAAGAATGACTACAAGAGATATGATTGGTTAAGGAATAACTATGTTGTGCTATCAATATTTTTATCAGCTAGTTTTGGCAGAGTTTCAACCTTTTCACAGTCCTATCTATTTCAGTTTCTGCATGGTAAAGTGTGGGTAAAGAGTGAGGCTCCAGGTGTACTTTCCTTCAATCTTTAAAGGAGGGGCTTCTTAGGCTGACAGGTTTCGTAGAAAAGAAAGGTAAATTGTTTTGTTTAAAATTTGAAACTCTATTCTATTTGAATTTTCGCAAGCAACAGAGGAAGACTGAATATCTTATTTTTGGTTTGTGTGCATAGTAGAGAAATAAGGAAGAGCTTGGAGGATAAGAATCATCGGATCTCTAAGATTTTTTCTAGAGGTAAAACTCTCTTCCAATTTTGTGTTTATCAAATTTATTTTGATTTCATTCCTTTTACTAAAATATTGCCATGTTTGATAGATGGGGTAAAGAGGACCAATGAGTGGTTACTCAATTGGTTGGATGAATCGAGGGTAGGATCTGGCCTCGCCATTATGGCCCAGACTTGAATCAAAAGGTAAGCATTATGTTTTTAAAATGAAAACAAATGGTTTATGGATTAAAATCATTTCTCCTATATACAAATGAAATGCTTCTTTTCGTAGGTTTAAAATGTTGGGAAAATTTGAGTGTTTACCTAGATCGCCTTTAACTTTCTAAAAGAGATTGAAGAAGTATTGAAATGGCCATGCTTGAGAATCATGGGGTTCACTTCCTCCTATGCTTCCATTACTTTGTTTTAAGGTAAGGAAATATTAACTGTATACTTTTTTAAGCTGAAATTTGTGTTTACCTACCTCCAAACAAAAGTAACATTATTGGTCCGTGTGTATGTATAAAATGGTGTCGTTCCTTGAATGAAAGGCAGATCTACTCACAAAGACAAGGTATGTTTTAAAAATTACTACAAGTTGGTTGGCTGCAACCCAAGGTTTTCTTAGCTTCAGGGTTCAAAGAAAAGGGATTTTTGATCTTTGCGGTTTGTTAAGAGAATTTATCAGGATTAAAATGTAACTGTTTAAATCTAGCAATCGGGCTTTGCTATTGGACTCCCATTGCTGATTTAAAATGAATAATGTGGGGTTAATATGAAATTCATTTTAAATACTAAGTTTTGATTATGATTTTTATTTACAGAAAAATATTTGGCTGGAAGCCGGTTCCAAGGACTATAAACCTAAAGATCTTTGATCGACTCTTGGTTTGGTTTTCTAGAACTGTATGGTTTCGATTTTAAGTTAGATTATGGTGTTGTGTTTTTAATGGTTTAAATTGTAGTATAAATGGTTTCCTACTAGCGTAACTATAACACATGTTGTTTTTATTAATGATACTTAATGTGTATAAAAATAGTAACAACAGTTTGTACAACAGAGAACAATTAACAGGTTAAAAGAAAACTAATTAACACCTCTACTTTTTTACAGTTTATGAATGCAGTTAGAATTGTAATATACTTTCATAATTTAAATAAAAAGATCAATGCATTAAATAATCCAGTAAAGAGTCTGTCACCACTGATGGGAAAATGAAACTGAGGATGTCATTTCTCTCAACCAACTCTTAGAGCAGGAAAACTTACTTGCTCCAGAACCCTCAATCTTGTTTGTTGAACCACAAGGGAAAATTATGAGCAATGCACAATNAAAAAGTAGACCATCCTATCACAAAAATCAAAGTAGGTACACATATCAAACCTTAGAAGGAATAACTAGGGAAGAAGAAATGGAGAATTCTTTATAGCACAACAGAGAAAGAGTTCAACGAATACGCAATATAAAGCTAGTTTGAAAGTATAGTAATAACCATGAGTGCATGAAACGAACAAATTTTTCACCAACCATAATGCATAATGGCATCCAAAAACCCTTCAAATGAAAAATCAAAAGTTGGAAACAAATACTAACTTTACATGAAAAAGATCCAATCGAAACACATAAAATCTAAGATGAAAACCAATAGAAAACAACATTTGTTGATTGTAACCCACCACATTTATAATTCCCATGGTATACTTCAACTCCCATAACATTTCATCTCAACACATTTATGACACTATCACAGAAAGCCCTCTATATTCCACCACAGTGGACTCTTCGTAGGAAAGTCAATTTTCCCTTGTTTGGAATTTCTCAAATCCACGATTCCTACCGCCATCTTCTCGATTCAAATAGTTACATAAATCCCCTATGCCAATAAAAATGAATAGATAAATAATATTNAAATAGATCATTTCCCTTACATCACAAGCCTCCTTCTTATTCAATGAAAACAATACTTTATAGCATGTTGACTAGGACTTGGTCATTTATGAGCCACCTGCTCATTAATGCTCCAAAAGGAGTCTCGACCTGATTTTTCAGAAGATTCCTCCTGCATCACTTGAGATTTAACTCAACAACTTTTTCCATTTGTCATTTCCCCTTATGGGTCAGCAAACATTGTTTTAATGACTACTTTAGTTTCGACTGCTTTCGGTTATTTAATTAATAATAATAATAATAATTCCATTACTTTTATTTTCGCTTTATTCGTCAAAGTATATAAAAATAAATCATCAAAGTCTTAAACAATTTAAGAATTGTTTGGTGTATTACACTAAGATAACAAAGCACCCTTTCCACTACTTTCCAATGCTCTCTACTTATATTTTCCATGTAATCTACTTACAATATCAACTGCACATTCAAACTATCAGGTATTGTGCATATCATCGTATACATTAAACTACTTATTGCACTAGAATACGATACATGAGACATGTAAGATCATTTTATTATTTATGACTAGGAAATAAAATTGAAGAAAGCAAA
>LPNX010319052.1:0-19032 GCA_001517045.1 Pseudotsuga menziesii | reverse complement strand
CCAATCTTTAAAGTTTTCTTATTTTTTTAATTAATGCAATTTTAAATTTTTAATATAATGAAATCCATAAACTTATCACCATTTTAGAAACCTAAATTCCAATTTAACTTGGTTAGTTCTGTTCATTTCACAACTTGTACCCTCCACGACGTGCTCGTTTTTCGATCCGGTAGACGGTTGCCTTTTTTCCAGAGCGTACAAAATGATAATGTCCAATAAATTGAAACAACTTTCACATCCATTAATGAAGTTAGAGACACACCATAAGATATGTACTTTTTCTCAACTAATCATTGAGATTGCAGAAAATGAAAGGCCATGTGCAAAGCCACCCTTTATTATCGTAGTAAGCTGAACTTAGAGCATTTGCAATTCAGTTAGTCTTTTTTGTCAAAATTTAGTGGAAATTATTCAAAAAATAGTTTTTAATGATTAAAATTGTATAATCTAGATACCCAATAAAAATTACAATTTTAACACTAAAATCAAGGCCTAAAAGCCTAATCAAATGACATTTTATATACCTAAAACCATTACCACCCACAGCGAATTTGACCGCTTCCCACAGCCCTTCTCGTTTCATTAACTGAGTTCACTTATTTAAAAAAAAATTCAAAACCAAATAGCCTCAGAATGGGTAAATTCCAGTTCATCTAAGTTACTAACAGAGGCACTTTTGGGAGATCAAAAATCGTCGCCGACACATATGGAAGAGTGATATGAAAGATTGTTATCAACTTTATGGAAGAGTGATATGAAAGATTGTTATCAACTTTAGGTCTTCATATTTCCACAATGTTTCTCTTTTCTCCATCATTATTGCTGACAATATATGACGTTTGAACAGAAAAAGCACCAAAGCCTTTTCAAAGATGAAGCACAATGGCCGACACACGGTATACCCCACAACTCAAAGATATGTGAACCTTTTATTTTCAAAGA
Organism: Pseudotsuga menziesii; assembly: GCA_001517045.1. NCBI lineage: Eukaryota > Viridiplantae > Streptophyta > Pinopsida > Pinales > Pinaceae > Pseudotsuga > Pseudotsuga menziesii. The sequence continues at coordinate 18,090 of LPNX010319052.1, read as the reverse complement.
ACACCTGTAAGGATTTATGATTAAACAAGTTATTGGTATATCTGGCTTGCAGGCTGTTAGATATACTCTTAGGAGGTTGCTGTTCCATGGTTAAAAAAAAAGGATATATGATTAAACAAAATCCATTACAGACATGAGGTTAATTAATTGAATGTCGAATTTTGATGTAATTTTTTCACATGGCAATAACGCACGGAGAATTTACTAATACTTTTTCATATTAGATAGATGGTAAAGGTGGTCAACTGTTGGTGTTGGTTTTGACATAGAAGGTTTAACTTTTAAGAACTTAAGACTCAAATTTATGATTTTCTCCTTTTTAAAAGAATATAAAGAAATTAAGCTCTTAATTGAAGTTAAATTATTTAGCAATATTTGTAGTTAAAGTAAAACTATTTGTTGCTTTTAATTAATATTTTAAATTGATTTTACTTTTATTAAGTATATTTTTATATGGTTTTTAATTTTTTTGAGTTTTTTTCTTGTTTTTTTAATATTATATGGTAGAAATTTTAGATTAATTTTTGAAAAGCATATTATAGTTGTTAAACTTGCATAATTTTGGAACCTATGGGTATTTGTGGATGTTAAATCTATTTATACATTTAAAAAAAATATCTGGACACTTCAAAACTGGAATTTGATTAAAAATTGGGAAAAAAATCCAAAACCTCTAATACTTTATTATTCACAAATTTTTTTATACATCATTTATAAAGCACATACAATTTATATAATTTTGTTAATATATTTATTAATAATATTAATTGAATTTGTTAATATATTTATTAATAATATTAATTGAAGCTTGAAAGTGATTGTCATTAATCATTATTAGCCCTACCCTAAACATAGACTATTGTTTTCATTTTTTTGTATTATTTTATGCAAATATATTAATCTTTTTGAAATGTGTAAGGTGTGTAAGGTGCATCATTAATTTTAGTTATTTTTTATATTTTATTTATTTATTTTAATTTCTATTAGAATTTTTTCAAACACTGATAGGTGTTATACCATAAAAAAAGATTAAATAAATAGAGAGAAAATAAATACAATGCATGCAAACTTCTATAAGTTAAGAGGAAAGTTTCATTTTTTGTTTTTTACTTAATTTTGTTCCATATTCTTATTGGAAACAAATCTCAAACTTCCTATTGAAAACAAATCTCATCCTTCCTAAGTTAAAGATGAAAGTTTTAGTTTTTTTTGCTTTTTACTCAATTTTGTTCCATATTCTTATTGGAAACAAATCTCAAACTTATTATTGAAAACAAATCTCCCCTTCATATTGGAAACAAATCTGAAACTTACTATTGAAAACAAATCTCACCCTTCTTATTAGAAACAAATGCTATACTTTTTTTTAGAAACAAATCTCATCAATTATTTATGGCACGAGTCTTCAAAAGCTTGTTGCATATGATTATAGCATGATTATAAAAATATGTTTCTTTATTACTACTATTATTTGAATAATTTCTTCAATATCTCCACCCACCACAATGCACCTCTTTGCAACTAGTGCAACTCGAGCCCATGGAGAGTAACCACACCACCCCTTCTTACGAGGGATGCACAAAGTGCCTTAAGGCTCTCTATAGCAACTGCACCACTCACACCACCCCTTCTTACGAGGGATGCACAAAGTGCCTTAACGCTCTCGAGAGCAACTACACCACTCCTTACCAGGGATGCACAAAGTGCGTCGGAGCTCCACAATGTAATTTTATAGTAGTGCAAAAAACTATTCTTAGAGGTTCAAATCTCAATGACTAGAGATTCATTCTTGGTATTTTCAAAGATATGTTTAATTGTAGTGTTTCAAGAATAGTTGAATTGAGTTTATTGTATCAATGTTCATCTTCAAGATTTGTTGTGTTGTCTTTTTACATTACACATAAAGTTCGCGTTGTTTTGCAGAGGTCAAGGGAACTTGAGGCAAGGATGAGCATTACTCAGACAGGACGGGAAGGATGTACAACAAATATTGTGAATTAATGGGGTTTGACGTATTTATTGGAAAAAAATAAGACTACATATTCCCACTATTTCTGCAGTGCTAAGGGCTCTCATGTATAGTGCCCATGTACAACAAATATTGTGAATTAATGGGGTTTGACGTATTTATTGGAAAAAAATAGGACTGCATATTCCCACTATTTCTGCAGTGCTAAGGGCTCTCATGTATAGTGCCCATCCACCTTATCAGTTACAGTGCATCGAAGACCAAGAGAGGATGCCCCTAATATTTGATTCACTTCATCAACTCGATTAGACTTGATTGCATATTCCTTAGGTATTGAATTCGATCTACCTTCCCGATATTCATTTAATTTAGTTAACTACTCACTCCCTTCTCTTCCAGTTTTGTTGGAATCATGGACAATTGTGAATATGTGATGGAGAAGAACTAAAATAGAAAACAATTTATCCTATTATTAAAACATGTACGAAGACTCACACCAATTATTCAAATCCTGTGATTTCAATTCACTTAAAAGTATTGTAGACCTCTACAAATGTATCACAGGTTCACTCGCATTGGGCATCTCTCCTTGAATCTTGCTACAAAATATGACTGAAATCACTTTTTGTAGTCTTTGAAATTGTGGCTTTATTTATTGCAATGAATTTAGAGTGATCATTATAATATAGAATTGCATTGTGAAATGGCTAAAATTGAAATTTTAATTTGAGACTAGTTTTTACAAACATTTTTTTAAAAGTTTTCTGTCACAATGGAAGATGGGAAGAATAGAGAAAAGAAAATCCAAAAGAACATATATTAACCGACAAGTCCTTTCTATGCTAGCTCAGAAAAATTCATTTTTATAATGAATATATTTTGGACATATTTTTGAAAGAGTTGAAAAATATTGTATTTCAAATCTAGTTGGTTACAAACAATATATGACCTAGTAACATGTCTTATATTTCAAATCCTATAAATAAATCCTATAAATATTATATACACATATATAATTGTTGTTTTATATCTTTTAATTTTATGCTTTCAATTTTTTATTCTATCTTGTTTTTCTTTGTTCCTAAACTAATTCTCATAACCATTATGATTGAATATGGTGAAATGCAAGGGTGCTTCATGATCTTAATCTCATGAAATAAATAAAAGTATTATTATGGTTATAATGATGTAAAAATATTGATAATTTTAAGTTTATAGGTTATTTTAAGTGAGTTAGATGTTAGATTTTTTGATTAAAATTGAGGTTATATTTATTTATTATTTATAAAGTCTAAAAAAAAGTTTTTAAAAAGTTTTTGTATGGTTATAATATTTATTAAATATAATGATGAAACAATATTTAAAGTTAAATATAATGATGATCTTATAAATGTGGTTATTTTTTTGTTGATTGAATCATTAAGGATTTTTTTAAAATATATTTTAATATTTAAAAAACTTTATTTACATTATTTGAAGTTAAATATAATGATGATCTTATAAATGTGGTTAATTTTTGTTGATTGAACCTTCAAAAAGGTAAAGAAATACTTAGGATTCTTTAAACATATATTTTAATATTTAAAAAGCTTTAACAAAATCATTCTTAAATTTCTTTAATTAGTTGATTTAACAATTAAAAGGTAAGGAATTACTTAAATTCTTAAAAAATATATTTCTGTATTTAAAAAACTTTAACAAAATCATTCTTAAATTATTATAATTGTGATGAGTTAAAAGCTTAAAAAACTTAATATTATAAAACAAATATCTAATAATATGTTATACTATACAATACAAACTGGATCAAATAAATAAAATGAATTAGATGAAAGATTTTTATATTTACATATATGATCTTGATGAAATGATCTTGATGAGTGAAAAGTTATTGAAAGAAAGAGGTACCAAACAACCCAATGCAACCAAAGAAGTAAAGAAGTTTACAACAACATTGCGTGAGCTCCTACCCGAGTAAATCATTGACGAGATGGAAACGTAGGTGGACCATGAACGGGATGTAATTAGAATGGACGTGATTCAAGTTGAATCTCGGGAGGGGACTAAAGATGTCGAAAATTCCAAAACTCAAGATATCAAGTTCATGAAGACTATCACCTTGCACTGACAAATGAAGACTCTGTGGGCATAGCACTCGTGGAAAAAGAGAAAATGAAGACTCTGGGCATGGCACTCATGGACAAAGAGAAGGAAAAAATGAAATCCCACTTTAACGTAGCGAGGTTCAAGAGCGACTCATACAGGTAGAGGACACACTAATACTCATGGATGCTCTGCACTTATCTTTATGTTGGGAGCCGAATGATTTAATGGATAACCTCCAGAGATGGACGGTCTCCTTCCCATCATTAATGGACACTTCTTTGGTCACTATTTGGGAGATTTGGCATGGTTGGAATCTGGCTACATTCTAAGATTACTCTTTAAGGGTAGAATTGGTTAGCATTAAAATCTTTTCCAATCTCAAAGACTATGGATGTGGACCCTCTCCATGCACTTGCAGATCAACCCAGCCTTCATTATGTGACAAGCATTACAAAAAGGTTTTTGCAGAGCTGGAATGGTTATTAAACTAAATAAGAATCTTCGCTTTAATCTTAGAATGGCGGTGGGAAATGGGACTAATACAAAAGTAGAATTGGTGGCTTTGTGGGGTCTCCTTCGGTTTGCTCTCCTTAAACAGTTGAAGTTGAGTCTTGTCTTGGTAGATTTCAAAGCCATTGTGGACTAGGTAAACATGAAACACCAGATACACTTGCTGAATCTATTTCACTGGATGATCAAAGTCAGAAGCATGATTATTGTTCATCATTTAGAGACTTCTTTCAACCACATCTTCAGAGAATATAATAGCAAAATTGATGCTTTGTCAAAGAAGGCCAACCATGATCTGCTTACTTACCTATTTTATGAAGAATTAATCAATGGGAATGTATTCGTATGGGGTCGAATAAGAGTATAAACTCATCCTATAACTCGTATTTGATGGTGATTACTTGGTTTAGTAGGTGTTTAGTTTTGTTATCTTAGAGATGGATCACAATTCCAACTGTCTATTTGTTCAAAAAAACCCTTTTTGTATGGCTGGGATGTTTTTAGCCCTTTTTTGTCCTATGTTTGCTATGTCAAAGAAGGTCATAGGTCAACTATGAATATGAAGGGTACTAAGATATTTGATGTAAAGTGGTACAGAATCTCACTCTACATTTTAATTATGTAATACCTTTAATATAAATACTGTTACTTTTTCATTTTTCTTTGTAAAAAAAACATCACGTTAATGAGTTTAAAAACATGGTAAATAAAACAATATATATATATCTTAGTTTTTAAATTAAGAATTATTTTATATATTTATTACAATTACATAAATTTTAATCTTCACCTTAATACAATTTCAAATCAACATTTAATAACCATTAATATTGAATTTTAAAAAGTTGAAAAATATTTTGATAAACAAAATTAAAATTTATAAAACATTTTAATATTTTAATTTTAAAAGTACATATCCTAAGTTTCTCTAATTTAAAGAGTGCATATTTTTTAAGTGTTTATTTTCGTGAGGTTTACGCCTCTTTCTTTTTAGAGGCCATTGCATCTATTGAACTTCCCCATTATACTATGCTTCATTTGAACCAGAGTGTCTCAATTAAAAGGTCAATATGTCATTTATAGATTAAATTTAGGAAGATAAATTATTAATCATCCAATGAATTATATTATTCTAAGTATTGTTTATATATTTATATAAATATTAAAATTTAATTTTTTAGATTATTACTTTAATTTTATATTCTAGTAAATTAAGTTTTGTAGATTATTAATTATTATAAAAATAAAAATAAAAATTTATTTTTATATAATTTATAAAATCTTATAATTAAATATCAAAATATAGTTTTTAAATTTTATTTAATCTATACAATATAGAAATCAAATCCTAATTCTAACTTTTTTTATTGTATTAAAATTCCTCCAACTTCTATTAAAGTAATAAAATATTGCATTCATATTTAACTTCCATTTACATGAAGTTCATGCTCTAAACTAAGTTGGGTGAAGATCATATTTCCCTACAATGCCAATACAAAACATTTTAATTTTCTTTTAATAAATTAAATTAATAAAAAAAATTCTATATTTTTAACAATTTGTCTTTCTATTTTTATTAAACATTATCCAGTTTTATAAATATAGATTCTGAATAAATCTTATTATTATTAACACTTTTAACACCAAGTGCAAAGAACGAGGAAATCAACCTATTAAGTCTATCAATCCATTCAAGTGCAACACCACTAGTAACACAGAGGACATCTGTGGTCTGGGGATAGAAGTTGCTCCCTCGAGATTGCAGAATGGGGGACCCAACTGCAAAGAATCGGGGACCCAACTGCAAAGAACTACCGCATGCCATTTGGTCACCATGGAAAGAACGTCCATCATGCCATTTAATCAGCATGGAAATAATTTCGTTCGCCTTTATTATTTATAAAAAAATTATTTATTGATATGAAAATAGTTTCTAATCTTATTCCATTAATGTTTCAATTATCTTTACCATCCTTCCTCTAGCGACACATACATACTTACCTTTTTTAAAACCATAAATGCATTTATAAAACAAATACACAATTTTATAAATCACAACACACAAATACACTCTTCCAATTGTAAACAAACACCAAAAGAAGACCATCAAGGGTAATCTGAACATTGTTACTTAAAGCCCTCTAACTCATGTGGAAGAATGCTGATCTGGACTTTAAAATTAATGTTCACTTATCCTTATTACTCCGAACTAGAAAAAGTTATGCATTCTTTATATTGTAGTAATTTTGCCATAACCGCAATACCCACACTCCTTGACATACATTGAGAGCACATTTCATTCAACAGGGGTGGTTTTAAACTCTGCACATAATCTTTTAGAGTTGTGGTTTAGTAATTTTTTGGGTAGCCGAACCTGTTGCAAAGAAAACATAATCCTAAACGTGTGGAAGGTATAATCTCCGAGATATTAATTCGTCTTTCTGCAGTTTGTGCGGATTTGTCCCCTGGTGCCAGTGAGGGGTCTGATATTACCCATATTCACCATGGCAGCTGCAAAGTCTCTAAAGAAGGTGATCTGATTAGTGCTGTATGTAGTAACCTGAGAATCTGTAGAACCACCATTAAATAGTTGCTGATCAGAGTGGAGAAGTCCCTTTTGGCTTTTCAAATTATTGTAATAGTTGTTGTCGAATGTGGTAGGGGTGACCAGATCTAAAGGCGATAGGGTGTTATCGCCACCAGCGCTTGGGCAGTTTGCCTTCACAGAAGTAGCGAACGAAGTGTCAATGCTCGTTTCGTTATAGACGCGACTTCGGAATATGGTGCACCGCGCTTGACCAATTGTATGGGCACCTGCGGTAAGAGAGATCATGATAGCTGTTATTGTTGTAATTTGGTAATCTGGTAAGACAATTAGTTAAGAATATTCAGAAAGACAATGACTCCCAAAAACTTCTTACAATAACTTCTTATTTTGTTTTACAATAATAGTATGTAGATTTTTACAGTCCATCCTGCAAAATCTATTTAGTTTTTGGATATAACTGTATGGAGAATAGAGAATCCTAGTTTTTAGTTTTCACCTCGTGTAACAAGAAAACTCAATAATATATTTATGAGTTTTCTTAATCTCTGAAAACAAAAAAATTTGGCCATTAATAACCGTAAGGTTATAAAATCTTCAGAAACTAAATACATTTTTATTTACAATTAGCAATCATCAATTACTAAAATTACATAAAACTGGAACTATAGCATTGAGAGAATGATTAATGGAGGGTGGAAAGCTTATTTTGGTCTTCACAATAATTGTAAAGCAGCAAACCTGCAGCAAACCTTGTGATGTGGGATAAAAATAAGTTCCTCTTTGAAACTTTAGTCACTCCTCTTGTTATCTTGTATGGGTGTAAGGTTTGGGGTTGCAACATCTCTAGAGAATCCTTGAGAAATATTGAGCAAATCCAGAAGCGTTTTATAAGGTATAACTTCAAAATTAAAAGCAATACACCCTACCCTATTCTCCTTACAGAAGTGGGTCTTTCCCCAATTATACAAGCACAAAATCAATAACTTGGGAGACAATAGACTTCCTAAGCTAGCTTTAAATTCTAGCCAAAATCACCTAAGGCTCAAGCCAGGTTGGTATAAAGATGCCAGGGCCTGGTTAAACCATTGGGAGATCTGGTTAAACCATTGGGAGATCGACTAAACTGTTGCATTGCAAAATATTAATAACGTTAAAAATATTGTTACTTCTAAGTTCAAAGAAAGTGTGGTGTGACAAAGATTTAGAGGCTAAAACTAAATTAAGATATTATAAGGAGGTCATCAACCCTACTCTAGAAGACAATAGACTTCCTAATCTAGCTTTAAAATCCAACCAAAATCACCTAAGGCTCAAGCCAAGTTGGTATAAAGATGCTAGGGCCTGGTTAAACCATTGAGAGATCGAGTAAACTATTGCATTGCAAAATATTAATAACGTTAAAAATATTGTTACTTCTAAGTTTAAAGAGAAAGTGTGGTGTGAGAAAGATTTAGAGGCTAAAACTAAATTAAGATATTATAAGGAGGTCATCAACCCTACTCTAGAAGATCAAAATATCTCTTGTTTTAATTCATTCAAAGAAAAACATTAATATAGCCAAGATAAGAATGAGTTCTCATGAGCTCCATAGTGAAACAGGTAGTTGGACAGTTCCTAAAATACCATGGATGGAAAGGATCTGCCATCTCTATGAGATTATGAACATTGAGGATGAAAATCGCTTCCTCTTAGAGTGCCTTGCTTACACCCACATTACATCTCAATTTCATAATCTTTGTTGCAAGACCGACCTTCCTAGCCTTTTAACTTGTCAAAATTATAGTGAGGTGGGGACGCTTTTATAGAAATACAATTTTAAAACAAACTAAATAATTCGTTTCTTTAGGTTCTATAGACCAAAATTTGACCAAAGTTTGATGTCACCGAACTTTAAGCATCATAATCATAATCATAATCATCAATAACTAAAACTAACCCTACTTATTAATGAGTAAAACTAACCACCTAAGCTTATCTAAATTACTGATTCATCCAATTAGCAAAGAGCATCCTTAAGCTGGTATCCAAACACCAGTGGCAGAATATCCAAAAGCGTATAAAGATCCCTAGACAGAGCTCTTGTCCCGGAGCTGAGTCAGATCGATAGCCTGAAGTGTCCAAACTAATGTAAGCTCATTTTGAAAGTCGAGTAGAAGAAGAGCCTGTAGCATCCCTTCGAGTTCCAGGTTCATAAATAGCTGGCAAAGAGCAGATTGACTCATAAAGAGAATTAACCATAGGGATGAGGATGGGGTAACCCACCCAAGCTTTGATTTGTACTCCACTGAATCATCGGATGGGTAACCCACTCAAGCTTTGATTTATACTCCAGTGAATGATCAATGACTAAAACTAACCCACCCAAGCATTGATTTATACTTCAGTGTATCACATCAAAACTGGAAGGGCTGCAAGTTTACTGCACTGCAATTGGTGAATTGATCTTTGCAGAGCTACAATGTATTCCATCCAAACTGGAAGGGCTGCAATGCAAGTTTACTGCAGTGCAATTGATGAATTGATCTTTGCAGAGCTACAATCTACATGACAAGAAATTGGAAATTATGGCCTGAGAGATCTTGTACCCGAGAGTGCAATGAGGTCCTTGGTAGAAAGACCGTGGCCTTGAAAAGATGAGATGAGTGCACTGAGACTGGATGTCGGGGACGGAATATTGTTATTTGCAGCGCTTAAACTCGCCGATGTGGAGTCTCGCCTTCCCAGCATTACTGTCCATGTTGGGCCTCCCAGCTACCAAATTACAATCGCACAAAGAGCAGAAAAAAAAGTTATTTCATTGCATTTTCTGCGATATTATGGTATTACAAATGGTTAAATAAATTGAAAAGAGAAAAAGGAATTAAGGGTTACTGCGACGACTGAATCACGAGCAGCAATGGCAACAATATCTGCACACGACACGACACCAGTGCAGGTTGCTTCCACTTGAGTTTTAATGGTGTCTATCACGTCGAATCCTCTCACGGAATTGGCATTAGGGCCTGCAGTCTTTTCTCCAGTAAATGTCGAATTATCGTCCAACAGTATCGAGCCATCGCACCCCTGTAGAAAATCCAAACAAAAACTCAACATGGCGGAGATAATGTGATTCAAATAAACAGGACGACACAGTTAGTCATGAAATTCTTTCTTACATTGACGAAACAGTCGTGGAAGTGAAGGCGGAGCAAGGATGCTCCCATCCTTTTATCGCTGGCGACCGCTTGCTTCACTGCAGCTTGCACTATCGACAGCGCCCTCGGGCACGAATTGTCGTAAAATGTTGAGCTCAGCTGCCCTTGAACTGTGTAAGTGATGGAGCATATAATAAACAGTACGATGAGTATAATGCATGGGACAATGTTCATGATTGCAAACAGAGCACAAATTGCAGTGGAATGAATAGAATTGGAAGACGAGAAAATCGATTTAAATGTGGGAAGACGGTGTGAGGAGAGTTGGGAGACTAGGTATTTTTTATAGCAGAAGTCTGAAATGAACTAAATTTGAAGAGGTCGTTTGTGTTGCAATAAACACAGCGAGCAGAAGACCGTATAAGTAAATTTGGAATGGTAGGTAGGGGACACAATTAGTGGGTATGGCCAAACGGTAGGTAGGATAGCTGTGGAACGGGTCGGATGTGCCAAAATTTTCAAACACGGCATGTGATTGAACTCAATAATGGGATAATACCAGTGAATAACAATTGTGTATTGGAACTTTCGAAGCCCTTATCATTCAAATCTAGTTTGGTTGAAAGATATGAGCCACGGAGTTAAGATGCCGATTACCGGTGGGGATCAGTGAACTCTGTGTAAATTCTGGTCAAATCCTTTGTAGTGCCTGAAAATAAATTAAAATGGGGATTAGTGAACTCTGTGTAAATTCTGTTCAAATCCTTTGTAGTGCCTGAAAATAAATTAAAATATTGTTGAACGGTGGGGAATGGTGTAAGCTAAACTCTCAATCATTTGCACCCGCTATGAATCCGGCGAAAATTGTTTAAAGTGACTGGAAATTGTTCAAATATTAATTTTTAATGATTGGAATTGTATAATCCGGGTTACCCAGAGGTAAACAAGGGTCCTGTTTCTACAATAAAAATTATAATTTCAATATTGAAAATCTCATAATTGTAATTTCAACATTGAAAATTTCATTTTCAACAAGATTGTATTGTAGGGTTATGTAATTAACATAAAATAAGATTATAATTAAATAATTAAATAATTTATAGTTAAGTTAGTACTAAATGAGATGTCTCTTCATGTCCAAACTATGTTTAAGGCCAAGACATCATTGTAATATTCATCATCTAATATATTATTCATATTTCATTATTTAAAATGATAGTGGGATTTGACTACTAATAGACCAACTGGATTCCGTTGCTCCATTTGGTATAGGATTCGCTCCTCTGTGACTTCGGACTCGGCTTATCAATTCCTGATTTCTCCGCTCAGCTGCCCTCCACTCCCACACTCCATATCACTTTAGGCTCCTCCCTTTGCTCCAACTTCTCCACTCTCTCGCCATTATTTAGGGTTTTCCTAAAATATAGGACATTGTCCAAAAACAAAAAAAAAGTCAAAAACAAAAAGGTAAAGAATAGAAAAGAAAAAGAAAAGTAAAAAAAAAAAGATAAAAGAAAAAAAAAGGTAAAGAATAGAAAAGAAAAAGAAAAGTAAAAAAAAAAAGATAAAAGAAAAAAAAAGGTAAAAAACAAAAAAAGACATCAAAACCGTCGTTGCCAACCAAGGACATATTATTTATTAGCTTTAACTGAAATACAACTACAATCAAATGGATCTGGTGCGTAGGAGAAATAAGTGCATAAAGTGGAGCGAGTTTTAGCTATTTGTTTATTAAAATCTAAATATTATTTATTAGCTTTAACTGAAATACAGTTACTATCAAATGGATCTGAGATGTATACTTGTTATAGTCTCATTAATCTTGATGATCAGCTTGTAGAAGTCCAAATTTTGAGATAACATCTAAACTCTTATCAGCCCTAACGATCTAATTATTGCTTTTGCTTAGATACTCCACTGCACCATATAAGTGAAAATCAGCTTATAGAAATCCAAATTTTGAGATAATATCTAAACTCTTATCAGCCCAAACGATCTAATTATTGCTTTTGCTCCAATAGTCCACTGCACCATAAAAGTGAAAATTGAATGTCTTTGAAATTTTGTTAAGAAAGACATTTGCATGCTGTAAGAGGCCACGCAAGTGGACCGGCAGTTGAGAGCTTTTAATCATATGTCACTCGATTGTTTGGAATTTGACAAAGTATTTTGTTTGTAAAATAAATATTTAAATATTATTATGTTTGGAGTTGGATATTTTTTATTTTAAAGGATTTGTTTTTATTTATTTATTTTAAATAATTTTATTAATAATTGTTTTTTCTATAATAGAAAAAGAAGTTTTGATAATAACTAGCTCATATTAATAAGATTAATATGTTTGGAATATGTCGAGAGGAATATATCAACAGCGAAGTTAATTTAATAGTTGCATCGTGATTGGAGTTAACCTAATAGTTAATTTAATAGTTATCCAATATAATTGCGATTAGAGTTAAAGTTAAGCTAATAGTTGTAGAATCATTGGATTTAAACTAATAATTGTATCTAATAGTTAATTTAAAAGTTAATATATCAACCTTTACAGTTCAATTAAAATTTGTGATTGGAGTTGAAGTTAAGTTAAAGTTGTATCATCATTGGGCTTAACCTAATAGTTATAAATTTTTTTCCTAAAGAATGTGTCAATTACTTGTATCTAATAGTTAATCTAACATAAAAACCACTTAGGTTGTGGTTGTTAAGCTCATAGTTGAAGTTAAGCTCATAATTGTATCATCATGTTGGAGTTAAGCTAATAGTTTATTATTTAATAGTTAATTTAAAAGTTAATATAAATCTATTGTAGTTAATAAAAGAGCTTCGAGTTATCCTGACTTCTAGCTTCCAAATGGAGTTGGGCTAAGCCTTATGCACATTAACTGGACTCCCAATTGGTAGGTGGAGTTCGAGTGTCACATCAGTTGCACATTACCATGCACTTTACTTCAACTCCCAACTGTAAAATGCAGTTTGACTAATTAACTCGACTTCTAGCTGCTAGATGGAGTTCAACTGTCACATGGGCTACACATTACCATGCCATTAAGTTCAGTTATCACATGAGCTATTTATTATTTTTTATAATTGTTTATAAGGAGTTCGATCGAATAACAGTTAATTTAAAAGTTAATATAAATCTATTGTGGTTAATAAAAGAACTCTGAGTTATCCTGACTAAGCCTTATGCACATTAACTAAACTCCCAGTTGGTAGGTGGAGTTGGAGTGTCACATGAGTTGCACAATACCATGCTACTAAGTGTAGTTATCACATGAGTTCAGAGAAATTTATTAGGAGGTTGAACTATTTTATTAGGAGTTCGACTCTTACATGATTGCACATTAGCTAGACTCCTAGATTCCAAATGCACTTGGACTAAGCCATAAGTAATTAGAGTTGAAGTTAAGCTAATAGTTGTAGAATCATCGGAGTTAAGCTAATAGTTGTATCTGATAGTTAAGCTAATATAAATCTATTGTAGTTAAAATAAAAGAGCTATGAGTTATCGTGACTTCTAGCTTCCAAATGGAGTTCGACTAAGCCTTATGCACATTAAATGGAATCCCAATTGGTAGGTGGAGTTCGAGTGTCACATGAGTTGCACAATACCATGCCACTAAGTGCAGTTATCACACGAATTCAGAGGAATTTATTAAGAGTTTGAACTATTTAATTTGGAGTTTGACTCTTACATGACTACACATTAGCTAGACTCCTAGATGCCAAATGCACTTGGACTAAGTCGTAAGTAATTAGAGTTGTAGTTAAGCTAATAGTTGTAGAATCATTGGAGTTAACATAATAGTTGCATATAATTTAAGCTAATAGTTATCCAATATAACTTTGATTAGAGTTGAAGTTAAGCTAATAGTTCTAGACACATTTGTGTTAAGCTAATAGTTGTATCTAATAATCAATGGAGTTAAGCTAGCAGTTGTATCTCATAATCGAATAGTTGAAGATTAATTTTAATTTTTACAACTATCACTAACTCTACATATCACATGTTAATGAAATTATTTTTTATTTTTTTGAAATTATTAATTATTAATTTTGGACGACACTCATATAAAACCACTTATACTATGAAACGAGAACTCGACACAGTTCTCATTTTTCTCTCTCCTAATTTTAGGAGCTATTTTTACCTCCATTTAAAAAATGGTTGATACCAGTATCACACATTTTCATTTTAAGGCATTTTTTGGGCATTTGAATCATATTTGTCGTAAAATATTATTACTTTCTATTTTCAAGTGTGTTTTTTAGACATTTAAAAAAATAACATACACTTAAAAGCAAGCTATATTGAAAAACATATACATTTTGCAATTTTTTCTTTAAAATTTAAGACATTTTTATAGGAAAATTAAGACTTTTTCATTGACAAAATTCTAAGAAATTCTAGAAAATAAAGACATTGTACAACCATTTTCAACGGATTTTCATAGAATTTTTGTATAAAAATGATACTATTTCATACTATATTCCAAAATGTTACGGTTCACATAAATTCATGAAAAACTATAGCATATATTTGTAAATGACACATTAAAAACAATATATATATAAATTTTATTTCTAAAATAAAGTTTGAAATTCAAAATAGTACTAATATATCTTATCAAAAAGTTGTCAAATTTAACATTTTATTTAAAAAAACAAAACCCCCTTAAACCCTCCATCACCTTCGCCTCCCTTCCCCTCCACCTTCCTCCCGCTTCGTCTCCTCCTTCCACCTCCTCTGTCATCGCATCAAGGGGAGCGTCGCTCCTTTTGAGCGCCAAAGGGCCGCCCCTCACTGGCGGTGTGATTCTCAAAATCATTAACTTTGGTGTGAATCTCATGTATATATAGTCATACTATATATTGCATTATCCTTCCACAAAAACTATTTACACTTTGCACAATCCATTTAATAAACACAATGGATATATAAAATTTTGAACCATATATAACATAATGAATATTTAAACACTACCCCCCATAATTTTCAATACCTTGGGTCATCCTAGGAAATCTTATATATATACTTAACTTTATAAGTATTAAAAAACATAATGGGTATATATAACAACTTTCATATTGTTTCTACTCCTTTAGGTCACCCTTGATAATCTCGCATTTATTTACATAATCTATATATATAACAAACATTTTTAAATCAATTTGATACAAACGTCATAATTAAATTGTCAAACATATTCATGTATAATTAATCATGTCCATATACAAATATTCATAAACTTCCCAACATAAACTCAACAATTTATGCAATGATAATCTCTTGCTCACATTTCTATGATAACTTACTATCCATTTTTATTTCATGCATTCAACAAATCATGCAAGAATTTTTTATGCTTTAAATGTCACTATCAATGATAATAATAAAAAAATTTACATAATTAAATTTAAGGTATGTTTCTCCTATATAATAATTACTCATACCTTCCTATCACACATTTAATTTCCTTACCTATTTCATACTCAATGTACCTATTTATTTTTATATTAATATGGAAGTGAATAAAGCATGTGATGCCTTTCTTCATTGAATCAATTCATTATAAAACCATAAAACCTTTTTTTTTTAACTTTAAAAATATACAACTTAATTGGTGGAGTCTCTATCTTAAGTGACCAAAACAACTTATTTATGAAATATACTTTAATCAATAATTATAGAAAAAGAAGTTTTCCAAGAGAAACTACCATCACCCCATAACCATTAAACTCCTTCGGTTGAGTATTCCATTTTCTAAATTGAATATTCATTTAAAAAGATTCATATATTTAATTTTCTACTTTATTTTTTAAGTCATGGCTCATATATTTTTATTTTTCCCAATGCTCCTACTTTATCAAAGTGAGCATCTTATATTATTTATAAACTTTGACTCAAAAGAACTTTATATATTATTTCTCCCAATGCTCTAAATGCTTTCAGCTGCATCTTTTAAAGAAAAAGTGTATTTTTAGAAACAAAACAAATAGTCACTAGTTTGTAATTCTAACAGTTTCTTAATTATTACCGGAAACATTTATATTCTCTCTTATTTATCTAATACTCTTTATAATAGATAGGTCACCGTCCCTCAATAATATCAAATATAAGGAAAGGCTTGTTGTGTGAAAGTGTCAATATGAGGCGTAATGTGCTCTCGTCCTCTATATTGTGGTACAACAAACACCAAACATTTCTGGGATATGCATCAAGGTAACTTGTATTAGTCCGTGCCGCGAAGCCTAGCCTTACGAGTAGAGAAAGATACACTACCAGACACACAATCGAGCTTACCTTCGAGGTTGTTTCTCTATGTACAGAACAAAGGATTTTTTCACTCTCTTTAGAAAGGGCTTTCACTCTCACGGAGCCTACTGTCCAGAGGGCACGTAGTAGAGTAGTCCCCGTGTGAGGTGCACCAATTAGGAAAGCATACGTTTTGGGTCAAAACGTGAATTCAATCTCATACGTTTTGGATTCTTTAACCTTAATGTAACCTATCAAGATTCTAACACAACCTTTAATTATCAGCATAACCTTACCGGCAGCCCATTATAGGAAATATCACATACTCTTTTACGAGACTTCTAAAATTTCAAGACCCACAATGCTACAATCCTTTGGTTTGTAATGGCAGAGAAATAACTTCCAATAATTGAAAAAATGGGAGCAACCCTATATTATATTACAAACTTCATTTATTCAAAAACACATGTCAACGTGTTAGATTGTAATTTACAGGATATCATTTAGATTATAACACGGGATAATTATAGTGAAAGTGAAGCTTCGCGTCCCCTTCCACCTTCTCCGTGGTTGCAATATGGGAGCCATTGCAAACAGCCTCCTTTAGAAATATAATGTTCAATAATAATTCGTTGCAGTTTGTTTAAAAACTAGAGTGATGCTGTTTGGAGGGACTTGTTTAGTTTGAGACAGATTCTTCACGTTTTTAAAACATTTTTAAAATGATAGGATGCATCATTATGGTGATTAGATCATAACCGAGAAGAAATAAACTATGGTGATTAATATAATATAGGGTTGCTTCACTTTCCACCTCCACCCACGGCCTCCTCCGTGGTTGCAATAGGGGAGCGCCGCTCCTTGGCAGCCAACGAGCCGCCCCTTAGTGTTTATGTTATAATATTATTGCTTTGTATTTTTTTTTTTGTATTATAAAGTTGTTAAATGTTAAATTTATGTTAAATATTAAATGTTGTTTTGTTTTATGCTTTGAACTTTTAATAATATTAAAAAACTCATTTTTATAGGTGATCTTAAAGTTGGTAGGAATGTCCAAAGTATTTTTTTTCTTTATATTTAAAACTTTTAATTATTTTATATAAAAAATGTCTTTAACACTACATTCAATGATCTTTTATTCTATGCTTAGTAAACCTAACACTAGTGGAAAATGAGAGATTAGTGACCAAAAAATGACCAAAATCCGCATATCAATGACCACTTTTGGTTTGGCGATCGCTGGTGGCTAATTTACGGTCTTTTATTACGCGACCAAAATTGGTCATTTATAGCTTATCAGTTGGTCATTAATTTGGTCATATATTTGGTCATTAATTTGATCATATTTGAATCAATGACCAAATATATGACCACATTTATGACCAAATTAATGACCACATGGCAAACTAGAATATGACCAAATTTGGTCGCATATTAAAAGACCACAAATTAGCCACCAAAACTGCTTTTTGGTCATTGATATGCGAATTTTGGTCCTTTTTTTGGTCATTTATATCTCATTGTTTGGTCACGTGTCTCTCAATTTTTTGTTATTTTATATATGAAT
>LPNX010319018.1:0-35894 GCA_001517045.1 Pseudotsuga menziesii | reverse complement strand
TTTTGGATGCTAAATTCCAATTGTCACGCTGCCATTGTTTCTAAGCAAGGTTTTATAGGGACTGTAAAAGCTCTTGACGAGCAAGCATGCGACATCCCTACAGATGTCAACTATAGGGTCGATTCATACAAGAGTTACTGCAAGAAGTTGGGGGTAGACCCGGGCTCAAACCTTGGATGTAGTTCAGAGATATCAGGATCAGAACCTTCAGCAGGACCCGCTAAAGGGCAAACGGGCCATGTAAGAGGCAGAAAGTATTCGAAGGGACTAATTCCAATATTATCAGGAAGCATTGTGGGAATAGTTCTCCTATCTTTATTGCTCTTATCTGCATATTACTTGTGCATTAGACGGAGAAAGAGACCTAGTCTTGCAGGTATATATTTACATTTTTTAAAGGAAAAAAAACCGTCTCTTTTAATTTCATGCAGAAACAGGTATTGCTCTTATATGCATATTAAACGCCCATTAGACGGAGAAAGAGACACCGTGTGTGTATATAGGGAATGGTTCTCTTATTTTTTTGCTCTTATCTGCGTATTACTTGTGCAGTAGATGGAGAAAGAGACCTAGTCTTGCAGGTATATATATACATTTTCCAGAGGAAATAAATCATCTCTCTTTCAATTTCACGCAGAAACAGGTATTTGCTCTTATCTGTATATCAGAAGAATAAAACCCCGTCTATACCTATTAGACCCACAGAGCATCTCATAGCAGCATCCATATTGCTTTTCAAAATTCAGAGCATTTAACCATATGCAAGCATGACTCCTAAAAACCTCAATTGCCTCCTTGTCTTCCATCCACTCGTTTAGTGCATCCTGCACATTGGACCTATGTTACTGGATTCGGCCCTAGGTCTAACAGCACCCGATTTGGATACTTCCGAAGCGCATTCTCGGATTCTTCCACCTTGTTTTGACACATCTAAAGCTGTTTACATAGTATAAATGTAGGATAATTAGGGTTAGAGTTCCTAATCTCCGATTCCTAATTTTGGGATGAGTGCCACACCCGTATCGCACCCACGGTTCATGTAACCTTGCATTGGACCCTACCCATTTCTCCTTTCCCTGTCAGGGTCTTGATTGAATCCCAAACTGTTTTGGAGAAATGAATTTCTAGGAACAGAGGATTCATTGAATCTCCATTTTCCTTTTGCAAGAAACAAAAGCTAGGTCCATTTCCAGATCATTTTTGTAAATTGTCCCATATCAGAACTTTGTTTGCTATTGCAAGCCACATAAATGCTTTGGTTTTTGGTGGAGTTTTTGTTTTCAAACACTTCTGTTCACAACCATTTTCTCTTTTTCGTTGTCTCTGAGGAAAAGCCATTGAGTACCCAACTTTGCTGGGTGGTATCCTCCAGTGGGATTTGCTATCCACAGTAGCTCACCTTCTTCTTCTCTGAGTTTGAAGGATGCTTTTGCTAGTGCTTGTCTGAATCTGTTCTATTCCTCCAACATTTTTTCTTTCATTGCAAGGTCTGTTGCCACATTTCATCCAGAGGCTCTCATAGTCCCTTCTGCATGCTCATAACATCTTGCTAGATAGAAACATCCTCTTTGCTCTAGACATATTCAAAGCTGATCTGGTAACTTGTAGATCCCATTCCTTCCTGCCCAAGGAGCCAGACCCAACCTTACTTTCCTACCATTACCTATTCTCCTACCTAGAAAAATTCCCAGCCAGAGGATAGGCTATCACTAATGCCTTCCAAAAGATTGAGCTATTTGCAAATTTTTGGTTGGGTTACTAATTGACGCTTTAGTGGTGTGTGGAAGGAATCAGGATATACTTATTCAACATCACTTGTTGCTAATAACCTTTGGAGTAGACTAATCACCATAAACTCTTTGCTGCTAAGGCTTTCCCAAATAAAAAGGGGTTCTTAAAACCCTCTCCACCAAAGTTCTTGGAATTGCTAGCCTTTTCCACTGTATCAGTGGGATTCCTTCTCTTTACTCCCTCAAAGGAAGGGGAAGCATTTTCCTAATCTTGTTAATGAATGTCTTGGGGATGTATGCCATGGAGATCCAATAAACATGGATTGTTTCAACGACAACCTTAACCAATGTATTTCTCCTCAAAAGGAAATCCTATGGTTGCACTATGTCAGTACTCTCTTCTCAATCCTTTGGTAGAGACACAACCGGTCTTTATAACCATAAGCATTTGACTTTAGTTCTATGTTAGTATGTAGCACGGGAATCGCTCCTAGCTTTTAGGAAACTCGTTTTCTAAGTTTCGACGTCCCAAGGAACTTGTAGGGAACTTTCCAAATCCAATGGGAACTATTCAGGATGGTTGGGAATTTATTGGGAACTTTTACCCTCTAAAATCGGGAACTTGGGGAGTTTTTTGTGTGTTTCCTTCACGTGGAGCTTCCATGCATTCATGATCACCACCAATTGAAACTGGAATTTCTAGGGAAGAGGATAAGGAGACGCGAGGATGCACCTGAGGCATTCTGCAACCCGAGAGTGATTGGATGAAACATTAAAAAAAAAGTTTTAAATCTTACTTTAAAACTAAATTCATATATTACATTTAAATAAAAATTATCTTTAGTTTTATTTTATAACAATTTAAATTTGATTATTTATACACCTTTGCAAATACCCTAGCATAGAATATCTTGTATACATATAATATTCTAATCAATTTTAATCACAGTTGACACAACAAAAAAATTACTCTATACTTTTAGCCACAAATATAGGGACTATAACTTCTAAAGTTCCCACTTTAGAAAGAGTCTACCTTATATAATCAATGATGTTGATGGTAATCCTGATTTATTGCAATTTCCATCTCTGCTAAGAGGTTCTGGTTACAAACATAATATAAGGGATAAGCTAAGTCATATGGTTTGTGTTAATGTTTATTTTTTCTCTATGTTTCTTCTCTACTCATATTTTTTTAATTAGTTTATTTTATAGTTTTATATTTTTAATATATATTATTGTCGTTCCCAACCTACTGTTTCTTGCAAATTTGGGGGAAACTTCTATACGTATCCAATACTTGTATCCACGTTCACATCGTTCCCATGGTTCGAAAACTTGTGCAACATAGCTTTAGTTCAAATCCTAGGTGCTTCAATCCTTTATCCAATGGGAGAGTTTTGTAAGGAAGTATTGTTTTGATCCCCTGTTCATACCAAGGAAGATTTAGGTTGAGAGAGATTGTAGATTTTTTGACATTTATAACCATCCCTGATGCATCTTTACATGTACAACATTTCCAAATAGGATAACAATGAACAACATCAACAAATAATAGGTGTGTCAGTCTTATGTTTCTCCAGATTTGTATACCTTTCAATACTCTTGTATTACTCAAGTGAGCCATGTATCTACTTAGTCCCTTTGCCACAATTAGGAAATATATCAGAGACAGGGGCAACCTTGTTGCAATCCTCTTATTGAGTTCAAGAATCTGGAGGTCAATTCATTGACAAAGACAATGAAGGATATAGAGCCAAAACAAGATTTTGCCTAGTTGATGAGAGAAAGTCGACATGAATAGGAATTAATTTGAATTTTGAGCTATACCCTACTTACCTTGAGATATAACCTACTTACCTAATCATAAGCTTTGTATAGTATGCATGACCTCTTGTGCCATTCCCATACCATCATGGAGTTTTGTACCCTTCAGAAAACCAAATTTCTCTCATGATATGGTTTCAAACATGATAGGTTTTAGTGAAGGGCTATCACCTTAGCAATGCTTTTATAAATTGAGTTGCACAATGTGATGTGTCTAAAGTCTTTAAACATGAAAGGATATTATGCTCCTTCAAAATCACAGTGAAGAAGGTAACTTTAAGTCTCTCAAAACACTCCCCCTTTTCCTTGATTCCTCAACTACCCTTAGCATGTGTGCCTCAATTAACTCATAGAAGACTATGTAAAATTCTATTGGCCATCCATCTAGACCAATGGTTTTGTCTCTTTGAAAGGTATGCACAAATTTTTTTAGTTCTTCTTTGTTGACTTCCTCCATTATGCTTTAATTTTGTTCCTCATTCACAAAACTTGGGAAAAAGGATGATATTGCCACAATCTTTCCTATGTTACTCCTACGAGGTGTTGTCGCCTTTCACACACCTGGGGGGAACGTGGCAGAAATATTCAAGCCATTCGGTGTGTTCTTGGGGGCAAGTCTCGAATCAAGGTTGTCACCTTGTTCTTGACTCCTCTGTTTAGGCAAACTCCTAATGAAGCCAAGGGGGGTAGACCCTACGAGTTACTAAGGCTGGTTACTTAGATGATGATGGTATTAAATGAGTAAGTTTTTTAAGAGTTTTGATTTAACAATTGTAAACAATAGAGAACATGATGAGACAATCACAAAGAAGCATGATATGACACCCAATCGCATATAGATTGAAAGAAATAAACAGTTGACCAGTGCCTTTAAATGGAGTCGAAAAATAATTAAGAGTGCTTGCAAGTGCTGGAGTGAATGTTGTGCAATTGTATCTTGGTATGTTTTAAATTAATGTGAAAGATGAGTGAATTAAATTAGGCGGGGGGACTCCAGATAGACCCCGGGGGTACTTGGAGTATGTCCAAAAGTAACAACCGTTACGGCTACCCGCAAGGAATGCGTGGGCTGGATGGAGTCTCTGAGACTATGTTCATAATGCACCCGCTAGGATGTAATAGAGATCGATGCCTCGAGGTCACTATCCAGTAGTTCCCACTTCCTTTGGGTATTTTGCCACCGTTTACGGTTTAATCGAGGCGTTGGATTTTCGCTTGCGGTGGTTAATTGGGAAAGTGAATCCTAATTATTCTAGTCACTCGCATTGCTTTTGATGCAGCTTGACTGATCGAATGAGCCACAGCGAAGTGCAAAGCATACACACCGAAGTCTTGTAAATTGTAGTAAATTTTAAGAGCGTGTTCTTGTTAAAAAAAAGACCATCCAGGAATCTCTTTCGGTCCAAGTGGACCTCAATCGAGAAATCAAGGAGGGGTTAATTTTACTGCTTGCTTGTGAAAAGTAACAATGAAAATAGAAGCAAAAACACACACCACATGTTTTCTAATTAATTATACCACGATCCTCTTTCACCTTTCGGTTCAATCGAGGATTCGTGGGGTAAGTATTAGTATTACTTTGATTTCAAAATATGGAATAATGACAAATATGATCAAAGTATACGATTATGCATGACAAGACTAAGCTATAGCAAAAAATGGGAAAAAATGCAAAAAGTGAAATGGACGGGAGTTGGCTCGAAAGAGCCTACTCGAAGTGATTCTTTATTATTAATGGTTACAATATCAACAAACTAATTTGCACTTTGGTCCTTGTTATCCGGGATCCAAAGGCTTACAACCAGCTTAAAACAAGCATAAAAAGGAAGCACAGCGGTGGGGGAAGCCTCCGGGAAGCTCCAGTTCTCCCAAGAGTCGAAAAACGGACCGAGTGTCCTTCTCTTTTTTGTTAAACCTGCTAAAAACCAGCAAGCTATTAAAATCAAATATGACCAAAAACACTTTAAAAGTGTTTTGGGTCACCACATTAATTACCGAAAAAATTAAGTTAAAAAATGTTAAAAAGGAACAATTTAGTTTTGCAAAAAGGAACTAAGGAAAGCAAGCTTTCCTTGGGATCTTGGCTTGCCTTTTGGGCAGCCAATATGATGTGCACTTTCTTGCAGAATTTAAATCTTTAAAGAACGAAAAAAAAGAAACTACCTTATGAGCAAGCTTTAGATCTACGATTTAGCTACTTGCAAAAATGAATTTCTTTATTTAGATCTATTTTTAAAATATGATATTCTTTATGAAATTTCAGATCTAAGCAACAAGAATCTTAGGAACTAGATCTAACAATGTATAAGCAATTTTTAGAAGTAGATCTGATCATAAGAGGACGGACAAGTAACTGGAAGATTGATCTTAATAGAATGGAGGAAGAGAAGGGGAAAGACCTGTTGTTGGATAGATCTGCAATAGAAACTTATTAGTGGAATACAGAGGGGCAATGGCTTCACAAAAATGTTGGATGTACTGTGGAGTCAAACTAGATCCATAGCTCGTTCAATCCTTGCCACCTGAAAGCTAAACACACAACCTTGCACAAAACCTTATGAGATCTGGATATATATATGAAAAAAGAGACGACTTACATGCAAATAAACTTATTAAACATGTATAATCTAGATCTTCAAACACATATGCTATGAGATACAGAAAAACAAGTAATCTTACTTACCCAACTAAGCTCCTATTGATTCAACTGAATCATTCAAGCCAGATGAGGTTCATATGTAAAAATTGACAGAAAAACTGGCAACATCAATAGCCGCAAGGTAATGCTTATTCCACACACATGAGAGCATTACATCATTTAGCCTCCAAAGCTTCTTTATTCCAACAATAAAAAGATTACAACAGTATTACAATAGCAAGCGTATTTCCAACTCGAACTAGCTTCAAGAAGGGAATGGCAGCTTCAATTTGTAGCCAGATTGGCCAAGAGGGGCGCATGCCTGACTAAAGGAGAGATCGCAGCTGATGGAGAGTTAAGCCAAGTCTGATTTGATGATGAACTGAGTCTATCTGGATTGGAACTGCAAATCAGAGTGACACCTCACTTAGTGAACTGACCCATCCATCAAACCACTGCCATATTGATCCACACGTGTGGAGGAGAGAGAAAGAGGGTGCAACCATCAAATCTGCATGAGCCTGTTAAGCTCCTCTTCAACTCTGATCAATGCCTTCAATCAAGGAATGAAAAGTCTCGGTCAATCTAAAGCTGATGAGACTGATTTCAATCAAATCGGAGCAAAATCTATTGATTTAAGAATTTGGATTTGCTCCATTATTTAATTAATTTTTAATTAAATTAATTAATATTTTATATTTTTGGATTTTCTTACCTGAGTGATGGAAAAATCACTCAAAACTTAGGAAAAGTGGGTTTATGGATTTACCGGGCGCATCGAGTTAGAAAATGAGCACCCCCATGACTGAAACCGACTTTTAACCCCACTTTTATTACAAGACCAATTTTTTCATTTAGACTATTAAAAAATAGCCAAAGTTTTGTGGAAAAATTAAAATTAAAAATTAAAAAAAAAACATAGGGGGACTTAGCACATGTTCATATGACTCGACCATAATGCCTAGCATGTTTATACATTGACACATAGACTCTAATAACCTCAATAGGCATAAATGCCAAGCCAACCACCCCAACTTTGGAGGTATTGAGTGAAAAACTCAGGAATTACTAGTTGTTTATTCAACAACCAATAATAACCAAGGGAAAAAACACTCTGGGTTGATCGGATTGATAAACGAGTCTAAGAGACCGAGTCTTTTACAAACACTACCATGCTAGAACATTTTATTACAACTCCCCCAAAGGGGTATGAACATGTGGTAGATATAAAAAAACACTTCCTAGAAGCAAGTCTGAAGGTTTTCTGAAGTCCGAACAAATCATCTTTGTCCGATTCACCAGGCTCTTTTGATAACACCGACTAAATACAACTTAGGTGGTAACAAGAGGCTCTTCAAATATATCTTCAAAGTGTTTCATTTGTGCATTTGCTATGTCCTTAAATAAAGAGATCTTTACTCCATTGTCCTTTAGTATTTTCCAAATATAGTTGAGGTTTTTTCTCATATTAACATAGCTATGAGTGTGTTAATTTTACTTAACCTAGATCTAATCTTCAATTCTGATAATTAACTCATTAATTATGAATGAAAATCCACTGAATTATTAACTAATTATGCAACGGAATGAATCAGAGAATCACACACATTTGACACTTAGATTTACCTTGGAAAACCCTAACTGGGGAAAAATCGGTAACATGATATTTATTAAAAAAATCATGGTTTCTCGTCTTGGATAATGGCCCTACTAAGGAATATTCAAAACAACAAGTAGCATAGCTTATCACAGCTAGTTAATACTTCGTTTGCTGCCCCTTTGCTCTGTTCCTCGGCCCCTGCCCTCACATGTGGATGGAAATCCTTCTCCACCCACTCAATGAGATCTCACTCACTCATTCCGTGTTTGTTGTGTGTCTTCCTCCTCTCCTTGGGCTTCTTTTATAATTTCTCAATGACCAAAATGCTAACTGTTGATGAAATTGTCATTGATGCCAACATGGACTTGCAGTGTCCCCATAGGTTGTCATTGATGCCACCAAGTCTCACTTACAGTGCCTTGGACCCCTTACAGAGTGGGTTTGTGCCTTGAAGCACCTTGTACCCAGTTGATAAGGTCCCTGTACCCACAAAGCTGGATCTTGTCACCACCATCTTGCTAAAGATGCTGAAGACCGTGCTGATGGTGCTAAAGACCCTGGAGATGGTGCTGAAGCCTTTGTGGATGATGGTGAAGCCCTAGATGGGTTGGAGAAGCATTAATGACCCATTCTATGGTCATTCATGCTATGATGGTGTCATGGTACCCCAAGAGAAGATCTAGCAACCCCACAGGTGATTTCATTATGGATCTTGATCCTTGGAGGTCTCCTGGTGTGGTTGAGGTGGTTGAAGAAGCCTATGAAGCCCCTTGCTTGATGAAGAAGCCCTGAAGAATCCCTTGGACCCACATTTGATGGCTTAATGGTCCTTAAAGGTGATGATGTGGTCATTAATGACTTGATGAAGACTTGGAACCCTTGATGAAGATCTTGATGCCTGTGTAGCCCTTGTTGGGGTCATGGAACCCTTGGAGATGGTCATTATGCATGAGAAGGTTTGGCACCCACATAAATGGCAGCATGATGACCCTTGGACACTATATGATCATTGATGGTGCATTTGGAATTGATTTGGGTCTTAGAATCCATACATATGGTGGTTTGTAATCCCATGATTGTTGGAGCCTTTGATATGATGGAATATTTGGTCATGATGCCCTCATCACTTGGTGATGGAGTCCTATGTGATGGGCTTGAAGTCCATGGAAAGTATCTTGTTTAAATATTATATGATATCTTTGAAAAAGTCCTTGAAACCCTTGCATGTGGTGCCTTGGGTCTTGAACCCACACACTTGGTAGCTTTTTGATGGTGATGTATCCCTCTTTGTGGTTATATGGATATTGGGATGTAGATGGAGGCAGAGCCCATGGAAGTGCCTTGATATGTCGAAGAAGACTTTGAAACTCTTGTAGTTGGTGGTATATGGTCTTTGGCACCCTCATGTGTGGGGTCTTTGATGTCCTGAACATATTGAATAATTTAAGGGTATTAGACCAAGAATTTGCAAATAAACCCATCATAGGGAGAGATTCCTCATCAAGCCATTTCCGTTGATATGTGGAGAATCTTCTAACTCCTTACGCTTGAAGAGATATGAATTTTTGAAGTTGGTGCACCCCACCTTTTTGAGTCAGCCGACCAAACAAAAGAGAATTTAATTATTTGTAATTTTGAATTGCATGTCGGTCAAGTTTGAGGTACTAACTTTCCTCCACAACCTATATAAATAGAATATCAAACATTTCATTTGTTCATCATCAATTCTCTCAGTATTTTTGCAACTCTTGGAGAAAAGTGTGAAACTTTGTGGAGGAGAAATTTCTGGGCGTCTTCACTAAAATTGGCATAACTTTCTCATACGGAATCGGAATTACAAAATTCTTGGCTTGTTGGAAATATTGTTACGAGGGCTATGTGGTGACATGATATAGAGCTTATTTTGTTTTTTCCCTTTTTTCTTCATCTTGTGATCTTCGAAAAGGTATGGTTCATGCTTTTGGGTTTCTCTTGTGATGGCACATGTCTCTCATGGATAGAGTTCATCTTTGATCTTAGTATGTGAGCCTATATTGGTATATATATTTGGAGTCATTATGGATGCTATGATATGATACACTTTATGATGATAATGCATGTGATAATGATGTACGCTCTATGATGTTGATGCACTCCTATACAATATGATGTACATGCATATTATAGTGTGATGATGCTCTCCTATGCACTATGATGTATACTTGATGATGATGATGCATACAAGGTGCACACTGAGATGATGATGATGTATATTTGATGATAAGGATGCATACTCTATGACGATGATGCATACCTATGATGGTGATGCATGACGATGCTTGGCTTATGCTCAGTGAAAGCAGAGCAGGATTACTTGTTCAGTAATTGTGTATGATGAGGTGTACTATGATGTGTACATCAGCAGATTGACCATCTTGACCAACAGTATTAATGAGAAGAAAAGAATGACCAGCAGTGATGAGCAAAGTTGATGTGCAGATATACTTGAGCAGTAGTGATGAGCAGCAATGATGAGCAGATTGACTAGAGATTGATGAGTAGTATTGACCAACAGAGTGAGGAGCAGAGATTGATGTGCATAGTAGAGGTTAGTTGTGCAACAGAGCCATATGATTGCTTGGAAGAATAATCTTGCACTTGAGGATTGGACTCCTCAGACCCTTCTTAGTTGGAGCTAATAAAACTAGGTTGGGTCCTGTTATGAAAGTTGGTGCTCTTTTCATGAGTTGGTGCTGTTTGTAATCGAGAAGATTGTTGTCTTCCATGTATAATAAATAATGATCAAAATTCCATATATTCTTGTGTCTCTTTTGATGTGACGTTGTTCTTATGACTCATGATGAATTTGATTATGCAATTGATGACATAATGATTGATATGCTTTGATTGATTAAAAGAAGGTAAAAAGTTTAAAATTGCTCACACATTGATTCACCCCCCTCTTAGTGTGGTCATTGTGTTCAACACTAACCCTCTATCTCCAAAGTGATTAATGGTGAGATTAGATCTCAAGTCTCACTTAAGATCAACGATTGTGACTTAACCTTAAGTTCACTTTTAGTTATTATCCAACATTAAGTTAATAATATGCTTTTCCTAAGTTAGAGTTAGGAAAGAAAGCTCCTAGAGAGGTGATTTGGATGATTCCTGCATGCCTAACACTTGGCCTATGCAAAAGTACCTGTCTGATGCTACAAAAATCAACTCTCCCTCTTAGTGAGGAAGGTACTTCTCTGAGCCGCTTGTAACTTGTTCTCCCCCTGACCTCGACACATTGTTGTTCACATCATCATGCGCTCTAGCATTCCTCCAACCCTGCTGGTCAGTTGCTCCTTGTTTACTGGAAGACACAAAATCAATGATCTTACACACGCTACACATCAGTGCCAAGAAGGTTGAAAACATTGTCAAAGGCCTACTTTCCCTCACTGTGCTCCTAGGAACCTCTTGCTCTTGATCCTCCATCAATGTCATCTCGTACCAACTAGGTATCATGGTAGAACTATAAGGGGCTAACTCCCTCTTACCCTCTGAAGTTTTACTCCCCATATTGGAAGTCTATGAACTCTACTCACCCTTCAAAGTCCTATGATCCTTGACCTTTGTCATTGACATCGATCCTTGATCAAAGACCCCCTTGGATTCACATATAGGCTTCGCGGATCTTACTACACACTGTCTTGACTTGCTTGAACTTGCTTGTTTCCCGGATCTGTAGCCTATTGTTACATGGGGGTTTGTTGCATATTTTTGGGCTCTGCCCAGAGTCTTCTTGAGCTACTCAACTTCTCTTTTGAGATGCATAGGGGCTCTGCTGGCTTGTCCAAACCCTTATGGGATGTTTGGGGTTTTACCCTAGGTTTCTTGAGGTCTATAGGGATTGCCTGCATTTCTTGAGTGTGCTGCCCTGCTTAGTTTCCTAGCGGTCTGCGATCGGGCGACTCTTGATGACTAGCTGGTGGCTTAGCCTGTTTGATGGTGGTTGTTTTGGCTGACAATCCCTATTGATTCCTTTGCTTATGGCGAGTTATCCAACGACTACTTTTCTTGATGTTGCCGTGTTGCTGGTTGGTGGCTTGATTTTTCAACCAACGAATACCTTTTTCGGCTGTTGTTTTGGCATCGCTTCCTAACGGCCCATTGCCAGTCAGTTCCTCTGTTGTTACTTTTGCAGTAGTGTTAGCTCTCTCTGTCGATTCCAATCTTCTCGTAGCCATCATCCCACCTCTTCTGCAGCTATCTACCTAGTCCCGCACCTATCCAGCCTGCAATCTACCTTTTGCCTTGCATTGCCTTAGCTCTCGTGATCTACACTTGCCCGCACTTGCAGCCTTCTCCATCGCTCAAGCCTGCTTGTGTTGGTCACCCTTCTTCACTCCATCATTTCCCTACAGCTTGCAACTGATTGTTCTAGTGGCTCTGTGGCTCACAGCCCATGGACTCCACACCATCTTTGTAAAACTAGTAGCAACAAGGAAGGTCTTCTTGCATGCAGAAGACTTAAATTGGGAAACCAGTTGTATTTAATTTAATTTTCCTAAGTTTACTTTGGAAAATAAATTAAAGTGATCTAAATTAACTTTAGTGAACCACTAGTTAAAGTGAAAGTGAAATTAGGGTTTTTGCTTTACCACTAGTTAAAGTGAAAGTGAAATTAGGGTTTTTGCTTTACCTAAAGTTATAAAAGAGAGATAAATTGGTGGAAAGAACACACACACTTGTATTCCGACAGAGACAGGATACAGATAGGGAGAGAAAGTCAGACAGAGGATTTAGCTGAGAAGACGGAGGAGCGAGCAATAGGATCATCGAGCTTCGTATAGCTGGGCCGTACACTCACACAGGAGGGTGTTGAGGTTTAGCTGGGATTTGCCTAGTGATTTTACTGGGTACTGCATTCGCCAGGTTTGGGTGAATTTGCAGTGATTGTAAAAGTTCCATATTTTCTCATAATAAAATCCATATGTGAACGCTGCACCGGTTTTCCCATCTTGGGTTTTTTCGGGGGTTTCCATACCCAAAATAATAGTGTCAATATTGTGATGTGATCTTGTGATTTATTTCTCAGTTTTATATTTCGCTGCATATTGTAAAAGATATTCATGTGTGATTAGCAGTTGATGTTTTGCATGCACTGTTTATCCCTAGTTGAATATTAAAGGAGAATTTACATGGTATCAGAGCTCTGGTGAGCTAAAGCTGAGAGATTTGCAGCAACAGTGATAGGTCAGGGGCAGATCTATAGGAAGACACAAACCTAGACTTCCAGATCTAGGGTTTGATAGGTACACTTCATTATGGCCATGCAGTTGAGAGTTGAGGATAGACTCTAGGGTGCTCAGAACTTTCCTACATGGAAAGAGAGGATCCCAAGGATCCTGGACGTCAGTGATACTGAGGAGCACATTGACTCCACAAAAGTTGCACCCACATATCCGATAGATTTGATAGCCTGGAAGAAGATTGATTCCAGAGCCATGTTGATTATCATGGATGGAGGGAAGGACCATATAGTCGCTCACCTTTCTGGTAAGAAGACTGCATTAGAGATGTGGAAGGCTTTGGAAAGTCTATACCAGAGCAAGAACAAGAACCGAACGATGGTGTTGCAAGAGAGGATACGCAACACTAAGATGACCAAGGGAGAAGGAGTGGTGCCTTATCTCACGAGGCTCTCACAGATCAGGGATGAGCTTGGCGCTGTTGGCTCTAAAACTGATGATGAGGAGCTAATTCGAAGAGCCCTCAATGGCTTCTCTAAGCTATGGGACACCTTTGTCAAAGATGTTGTGGCTAGGGAGAAGCTCCCTGATTGGCAGAGACTATGGGATGACTTTATGCAGGAGGAGACCCGCATGGGTTAAGGATCAAGCTCATCCAGCAATGCCTGACAGATTGTGGATGAGGAGGCTCTAGCCCTTACAGGGAAGAGCAAGGAGAAGGAAAAGAGGAAGAAGGATGGTAAAAAAAACCTTGACGTGTCAAAGGTCAAGTGTTTTGTCTGCCACAAGCAGGGACACTTTGCCTCCTTGTGCCCAGACAGGAAGAAGAAGAGTAACACTTAGATGGCTGGATCTGCAGAGGTGGATGAGTTCAGCAAGAACTTCGATGAGGAGTTTTGTTTGATAGCTGGCATGGAAAGCACCACATGGAGCAACATATATATGGTACATTGACAGTGGAGCATCTAGTCAGATGACTGGACATAAGAGATTCTTCAAAGACTTGTAGGAGGGTGGAACAGAAATCCACGTTGAGCTGGGTGATGATGCATGGTATCAGGTGTAGGGAGTTGGCACTGTTTCATTTGAGAGGGAGTTTGGCAAACCCCTCAATTTTTCTAATTTTTTATATGTTCTAGGGCTGACCAAGAACCTTATATCAGTCTCCACTCTGGAGGACAAGGGATATCAGGTGAAGTTTTGTGATCATAGAGTGTATATCAGGCCCAAGGGGTCAGATAGGAGCTTGGATCGTGTGATTGGCAGAAGGAGTGGGAAAGTGTACATATTACACTTTGAGCCTGCAAAGGCTCTAGTCAGCAGCAGCAGCAGTAGTCAAGGTGAGTTTTGGCATAGGAGGATGGCACACTTACACTATGGAGCACTGAAGCATTTGAGACAAGCAGTCATTGGAGTTCCTCAGGTACAGGAGGAAAAGCATAACCATTGCAAGGGTTATGCTTTGGGGAAGAACATCAGGAATCCTTTCCCACAGAGTGAGCACAAGTCTAAGGAGCCCTTGGACTTGGTGCATTCTTATGTATGTGGACCTATGAGTGTCTATTCGTTCAGCGGTTACAGTTACTGTGTAACCTTCATTGATGACTATTCCAGGAAAACCGGATCTATTTCCTGAAGGCCAAGTCAGAGCTCTTTGAGAGGTTCCGAGAATTCAAGACTCTTGTGGAGAACCAAATAGGAAAGAAGATTCGGGTGTTGGGGACATACAATGGGGGCGCGTACACTTCCAATGAGTTCATGGAGTATTGTTCTGTTGAGGGGATCAAGAAGGAGCACACTGTGCCCCATACCCCACAGCAGAATGGATTTGTAGAGTGGAAGAACAGGACTATGGTTGATGGAGCAGCCAAGGCCATGCTATTTGATGAGGGATTACCACTATTCCTCTGGGCCGAGGCATACAGGACTGCAGTATACATTCAGAATAGGTGTCCCCACACAGCCTTGGGGAGGAAGACATCGGAGGAGGTCTTCATAGGCACTAGGCTAGATGTGAGTCACATTCGTATATTTGGCAATGTCTGTTATTGTCATGTTCATGCTGACAATAGGAAGAAGCTGGACCCTTCTGGAGAGAAGGGGTTACTTGTTGGTTACAACGAGATTTCCAAGGCATATAGAGTTTACATTCCTGCTCGCAGGAGGATCATTGTGAGTAGGGATGTCCAGTTTGATGAGGACAGAGCCTTGCGGAGATCTCTGGACTTACCAGCAGAGCTATAGCCAGCACAAGAGTTGGGAGTCAAGTTGGAGGAGCAAGATGTACAGGTACAGACACAGAGCACAGGTTCTAGTGGTCAGAGGGAGTCAGGTGGACAGGATCCTTCATTCATTGACTTGAAGGATGAGCTGCAGTAGGAGACGGATATTTAGTAGTTGTAGCAGGTTGACACTAGGCTAAGGCCTAAGTGGTTTAGATCCACAGTGCATGATTCTAGGCAGGTAGATCCTCCACATACATCTTTTAGATGGAGTGTACCACCAAAAAGGCTTAGTTATATGGCACTGATGACAGAGTTGATTAACTTAGAACCTTCCAGCTTTGGGAAGGCTGCACAACATGAGGTGTGGCAGGAAGCTATGGTTGAGGAGTATGAATCCATTATGAAAAACCAGGTATGGGAGGTTGTGCCGAGGCCATAAGGGAAAAAGGTGGTGGGATCCAGATGGATCTACAAGGTGAAGCATGCAATAGACAAAAGCGTGGAGAAGTACAAGGCGCGCTTTGTGGCAAAGGGGTTTTCACAAAAGGAGGGTATTGATCATGAGGAGACCTTCACCCCTGTTGCCAGGTATTCTTCCATTCAGACCATTATCTCACTAGCAGCTGAGATGCAGATGGACGTCAAGAATGCCTTCCTCAACGGAGTTATAGAGGAGAAGGTGTATATTGAGCAGCTAGAGGGGTTTGATGTGGAGAATAGGGAGACACATGTATGCAGACTGCATCGAGCTCTTTACGGGCTCAAGCAGGCACCTCGAGCATGGTACTCGAGGATTGACAGCCATCTACGGGAGATGGGATTTCAGCGGAGTGAGGCGGACCACAACCTATACTTCTTGACAGGTGAGATGTCTCTCATATTGGTCTTATATGTGGATGATCTCTTTTTGACAGGATATGAGAGGTTGATTGGAGAATGTAAGTCCAAACTTACAGTAGATTTTGAGATGAAAGACCTTGGGCTGATGCATTACTTTTTGGGCTTGGAGGTTTGGCAGAGAGATGGATGCTTCTTCATCAGACAGGGGAAGTATGCAGTAGATATCCTAAAGAGATTCAGGATGGAGGACTACAAGCCTATGGTTGTACCTCTAGTTTCTAACTGGAGGAATATTGATGCATCAGACGGATTTGATCCTACCTTGTATCATCCGCTTATCAGATCACTTATGTATCTGGTCAATACTAGACCAGACATCAGCTTTGCAGTCAACTCTTTGATTCAGTTCATGGTGGACCCTCGGAGAGTGCATTGGACGACTGCGAAGCGCATACTTCGCTACATCAGAGGTACAGTGGAGTATGGATTGGTTTATGAGCGTAGGGGGGAGTGTACAGTTAGCAGGTTCCAGAGATGCTGACTGGGCAAGATGTGTAGAGGACCGGAAGAGTACTTCAGGCTGTTGTTTCAGCATTGGATCAGGGGTTGTCTCTTGGTTCAGCAGGAAGCAAAAGTCAGTGGCATTGAGCTCGACAGAGGTTGAGTACATGGCAGCTAGCATGGTTTCTTGTGAGGGTATGTGGTTGAGGAAGTTACTTGCAGGGTTGTTCGAGTGTGAGCTAGAGCCTACAATAGTTCACTGTGACAATCAGAGTGGCATCAGGCTATCTGAGAATCCAGTGTTACATGACCGAAGCAAACACATAGACATCAGATACCACTTCTTGAGAGATTGTGTTCAGAAGGGAACCATTCGGTTGGAGTACATACGGACAAATGAGCAGGCGGCAGATGTTTTCACCAAGGCACTTTGCAGATAGAGTTTTGTGAAGTTTAGGGATAAGTTGGGGTTGATATCAAATCCCTTCCTCGTTTAGAGGGAGTGTTAAACTAGTAGCAACAAGGAAGGTCTTCTTGCATGCAGAAGACTTAAATTAGGAAACCAGTTGTATTTAATTTACTTTTCCTAAGTTTACTTTGGAAAAAAAATTAAAGTGATCTAAATTAACTTTAGTGAACCACTAGTTAAAGTGAAAGTGAAATTAGTGTTTTTGCTTTACCACTAGTTAAAGTGAAAGTGAAATTAGGGTTTTCGCTTTACCTAAAGTTATAAAAGAGAGATCAATTGGTGGAGAGAACACACACACTTGTATTTCGATAGAGACAGGATATAGACAGGGAGAGAAAGTCAGACAGAGGATTTAGCTGAGAAGACAGAGGAACGAGCAACAAAATCATCGAGCTTCGTACAGCTGGGCCGTACACTCACACAGGAGGGTGTTGAGGTTTAGCTAGGATTTTCCCAGTGATTTTGTCGGGTAATGCATTCGCCAGGTTTGGGTGAATTTGCAGTGATTGTAAAAGTTCCATATTTTCTCATAATAAAACCCATATTGACTGCTGCACCGATTTTCCCATCTTGGGTTTTTCCGAGGGTTTCCATACCCAAAATAATAGTGTGTCAATATTGTAATGTGATGTTGTGATTTATTTCTCAGTTTTATATTCCGCTGCATACTGTAAAAGATATTCATGTGTGGTTAGCAGTTGATATTTTGCATGCACTGTTTAGCCCTAGTTGAATATTAAAGGAGAATTTACAATCTTGTTGTCTTCCTTTGATCTGCAATGCTCAGCCATGTCCGATCCATGGCTGCGAGCTTTGAGCTCAATTACAATTTTCACCGACAAAATCGCTTAGTAGGTTCTCTGAGGTGATAGGAATCGAACATGTTCTGAATGGTTAAACCTCCCACATGATACAAATCAACAAACTGCATGCGCATGGGGAAAAATCTTGTAACACTCCATTAGGAGCACTCATCGTTTAACACCAATTCAGTAGTGTTTACTCAGTGTCTCCACCGACACTAGAGCCTTACATTTTAGCCAAATCTAAGTCACATTTAACCAGATATTCAAACTGTTAAATCGATCCCATTTATGTGCCAACTGAACCAGCTCCCAACAAAGGTAAGGAGAAGAATCTGAGTATAGTGCTTCCCCCTTTAAGGTGCAGCTATCATTGACTACCTTGGGAATACTCAATAGGGGCAAAACTATAGGGAACCTTTTACTATAAGAAGCCTTTTTATCAGGTGTAGTCAACTTGAAGACGCACCAGAAACAACTGAGAATTGGGAGGAGTCTTTTCCCAATGAACTAACCATACCCACAATAAGGGGGGCTACACGCATAAGGATACCAGGACCTCGCAGTGATGGTTCAGATAGTTTATACCAGCAGGCACAGCTGTCGTTTATGAATTGCTCAATCGGGGCCGAAACTAGGGAGCTTTTCAATCGATGGTTCACCTATTATTTAGGGGGCACCTATTAGGATAATGTAGAGTGTACTAGGACTTCGTAGTGATGGTTCAGATAGTTTATACCAACAAGCGAAGCTACCGTTTATCGTCATTTCCAGGAGACACTTGTTCGGTAATTCGATCATGCCAAAAGGGTGCATTGTATATTAAAGTAATAGGTGCATCTCTCTTCGGTAGCACAAAACTATAGTAAAAATATAGGGCCATACTCAGTTGTAACAAGAGCTCAAAATTTTTAGATATATGTCACAAAATGGATTGCCAAAAAATAACTATACCTCGGTTCAGTCCCACCAAGGCATGGAGAAAAACTAAAATGGGAAGTAAACCAATGTCATATCTACAGTTGCTCATTTAACCAACATAGTCATGGCTTACGAAGCTATTAAAGCCTCCCCATGGTTTTTATCTCAAGCTATGGACAAGAGACTATTTCAGGCATCTTCTATGACTACTTAACTAAGATTTCGTCCTCTATTGTTGATGGATAATTTTGCTTTTCCCCTATGAGACAGGTCTTCGTGATTAAACCCCACCTGCTACACTAATAAAAGGCCATTCACTGTCCCTTCTCCAATTGATCAAATAGTTTTCCGTTTTGTAGCAATGGTACTCCAGTAAATATATGAGCCACTCTTTTTTCCATATTGAATGGTTTTCGTCCCTATATTAGCACCAATCTTTATTTCTCGAGGAACAAAAATGGGACGGGGGTAAAGCAGTTAGTGCATGTTGATGTGAGGAAGTGCTTTGATAGAGCCCGACATTGGCTACTGATGGATCTCCTTAGCCAACACGTAGCGGATGAAGCCTTCTTGAACCTAATACGAATGTTTTTCACCAATACTATAATGAGAGGAAAAAACTACTCAGCCTACTACAGAGCATTCAATGCGACTGCAGGAGGCATCCTAACCGTTGGATTAAAATTGTTTAAGATCCAAGCATTAGGATGCCCGCTGTAGTTGCATTGAATGATCTGCAGTAGGCTGAGTATTTTTCTCCATATTGGAATCAGACTGTACCATCTATACGAATAATTACATAGGCATCTCATAGGGATCCATGCTCTACCTGATCCTAACGAATATTATATCACCATCCCCATCTAAAGTTTAACCTGTGATCTTTAGGTCAACAATGAGATGCAAATCGAGTAACAAATTTATTTTGAGATCCATAACCATAGTTATTTTTTGGTCTCATTCCCTGTCCTAGATAAAATTATCGTTCCAAGTTAAATACCAATAGTAGAAGTAAAGGCATCGTTTTCAGTTTATGCCATAGAAGCACCAGAAGTGAAGGTAGCAAATCGAGTTGGCTATAGAGCTTAACTCTTTAAAATATAATTTATGATTTTCTATTTTCGCTCACTACTCACAACACGAGGAGTTATATATTCACTACTCGGTCAACTTCTCTTATACTTATCACAGGTATAACTAACCGGCTATGGGGCTACTGGGAGAGATCATTCTTGGGCGGGAGCCGTACTAAGCAGAGGGATTATTCCCTCCCTTTCTGTCATGAATCATATCTTCCTGATAACTTCACCTTATCTTCTAGTTAAGGTAATACCTCGGCTTTTTTAGATTTATTACTCTCCCCTCCACTTTTATATCCTTCCAAACGCGAAGACCAAAGTAATAGGAATGAAGTGCTCGACCAAAGAAAAATACCTAATACATAGTATATATGAAATAATTTTAATGGCCCA
Source organism: Pseudotsuga menziesii (assembly GCA_001517045.1). Classification (NCBI taxonomy): domain Eukaryota; kingdom Viridiplantae; phylum Streptophyta; class Pinopsida; order Pinales; family Pinaceae; genus Pseudotsuga; species Pseudotsuga menziesii. The sequence goes on along the minus strand of LPNX010319018.1, from coordinate 15,646 downwards.
TACTAAACGAATGTCAGGCTTGAACTGTATAAAATTTGAGGAAATAAAATAGGCTTTCCCAATGGGGAGGGACTTGCTATAACTTATGTAACAAAGTGTACACCTTATGGTCTGGGTGTGTGGGCTCTTAATATACAACGGATCTTTTTGTAAGGCACTTTATTGATTTTTCCCCATGAGCTCGTATCATGTCGGTAACTATAGCATCCCTCGATCGACCCCAAAACCAAAGAAATATTAAGAGGAGGGAGAGGTACGTGTTGTGAATCACCTTACCCCTTTCACTCTCCAAGAGAATATACCATCGACTTTATTGGTGGCATATTAAGTCAAAGTGGCATATTTTAGAGTGACGAGCTGGTCTTCCTCACCCTCCTCTGTCAGGTGAGCCATCCCTCCTTTAAGTGGTAAATTTAAGAGTGAAAGGGTGGAAGCAAGGTTACGAGTTGGCTCTCTTCTCCCCTTCTTATATATTCCCACCCAAACGGGCTATCTATTTCAATGTGGTAAATTGGAGAGTGAAAAGATGGTCTATCGGGAAGGTGAATTGGACCCATATTGATGCTTGTCAAAGTAGTACATTCCTCCCCATTCACACTCTAAAAATTATTTGGTACTCTATTTATAAACAAGGTTATTGCTTTCTAATCTACCAGTCCCTATACCCCCCATCCTCCATATCCCCCTATTCCAATTGTAAAGTCCTAGTTCAGGAAAGAGTGGGTGGTCAGTCTCGAGCCCTGCCCATACTGATTGCCTGCTTGCATTATATATACCATAGGCTTGTTTGCATTGGACTTATTCCTCTTATCTTTCGTTCCGCGATAGAGATTTGCATAAGGTTTTTGCTTCACGCAGTGATAGAAAGTGTCGTTTAATTTGAGAATAACGCCATTTATCACCCTTAAAACCAATATAGCTAGCTACTAGTGGGCTTGCTGGCTTAAGAAACATATACTTAAGACCTCTTTTGTTTCTAAAGTTTAGGTTTCAGAGGTTATACCAGAACCCCAAAATATTTATGCTCCATTCTATCTGAAGTAGTTGGTTCCTATCAAATAGGCTTACCACCCCTCACAATAGAAAAAGAAAGTGCAAGTGAGGTTATAATATAACTAGGAGGGTGATATCAAGCATAAAGTGTCACCTCATTTACCTAAAATGTCTAATAAAATCATAATAAACTTCAAGGTTACTAACCCTACCCCATGTGTGAGTGACTCGTGCACTTGCTGCTGGGATTGACAACTGAATAAGGCATTGGCGGATCTGAATGTATATCTGGCTAGAGGAACCAAATGGGTATCCAAAACTGCCTCAACAGTCATGATAAACTAAGTACAACACAACCATGCACGTCCATAAAAAATATACCTGGGCACTCTGCTGAATAAGATCACCCTTGTCTGGAACTGACTGGACCGGTAGGTTGTTTATAAATTAGATGACACTATGTGATAGAGGGGATAAATCGCTACTTAGATCTACTATCTACTCTGAAAAATACCGAGTGCATCAAATTCATGCACAATAATTAAAATCTGAGTAATGATCCTATAGCCTACTGAAATCTTGACCTGAAGCTGGATGAAACTGATGAAGCGCTCTGCAATCTGATAATGTAGATGGATGCATGGACGTAATGGGTATCCAAATATATAACTAGATCGAGAATATACATGACAAAGCAATCCATGCAACGTCCATATTCTCTGTGTGTAAGAATCATGTATACCTGTCCCCACCACCTATAAATACTGAAGAATCTGCTTAATATATTAGTAATATGGTGATATGGGTATCAATAAATCACCAAATGGATGCTCAAATATGCAAATAGTATGAGCATCACCCAAGTACATCATATAAATAAATTCCATCCCATTCCCATGCAAGGGAATATACAAGGATACATCATAAAACTACAGAAAAAACTAAAGCATCATCTGAAAGCCCGTAAAATACCAGAGGAAGCGGAACAAGTACCAGTTTACCTTGTTTACCCCTTCTATGTTAAATAGTCCCTCAGGTGATCCAACATTTAACAAGCTTTTACACGCAAAAAGAGTGTAAACATACAGAGTTTTATTGTTGGGTAATCCTACTGACAACTTCTAATTCAATCAATAATTTATGGTGATCAAGGCATTTCATAGGTTTCCAGTGTCATCATAATAGTTTTATCCCCATGATTTCGAGCTTACAATAATGTAATACCCCTATATTTACCCCGTAATGTAAATGCAAATGTAATGAGGAGACGGCTACAAGCCAATACCATATTCAAATTGTCACTATGTATAGGAAATAAAACCCTAAGTGAATTAAAACCCTAAGGGTCAAATCGCTTCAAGTACAACCCATGGTGAGGGGGGTTCTTGAGGAAGAATTCACCATCAGGGTTGGCAAGTAAAAAATATCCCTCTCCTAAACAATGTTTGGTGACATATGGGCCCTACCCAAGGATATCAATTTTTGGCGACCAAGAGTATCATGAGCCTGATCGTAAACAAGCACTAGATCACCTTCACTAAATGAACACAGGTGGACATGGTGATCATAATGCACTTTATAGCATTTTTTAATAGCCTCATTATTTTGTAAAGTGACATGATGATCTTTGACAGCTTGTTCTAAAGCTCAAAGTCTTTTTTCTGAGGTAGAGGTGTTAGGGAGAATCTCGATAGTCGTGTGTAAGGAATAGAGTTAACACTCAATAGGTCAAACTGTTTGAACTCCATAAATGAGGTGAAAATGAGTGAACCCAGTAGCACTTTTTCTGTATGTTCTATAGGCCCATAATGCAGGGAAGAGCATGAGGTGCCAGTCATTTTTGTGCTTATCGATGATTTACTAGAGCATGGTTTTCAGAACTTTGTTTACGGCCTCAACTTGACCATTTCCCTATGGATAATAAGCCAATGAATACTGATTTTAAAAAAAGCTGAGTAGCAAGCTCATTCTAGATAACATATTGAAAATGAGTACCATGGTGAGAGACCAATTGTTTCGGGACACCAAAGCATGCAATGATGTGGTTTAAAAATAAATGGGTGGTAGTAGCAGCTGTGTTCTTGAAGGTAGGCATATCCTCCACCCATTTAATAACATAATTGACAACCATAATGATGTATCGATGACCACTAGCTAAAGTGGGTTTACACTCTATCAAATCAAGTACCGGTAGAAATGACGGGGTGTAATGGGGCTGGAGGTGCTTGCCTTTGGGGATAAAAATTGGAAGTTATAACAATGTTTAACCACATGGATACAATAAAAAAGAGTAGTCCAAAAAGAGCTTTCCCTAATTCTCTTTTGGGTATTGGCCATCCCAGATAGGTGGCCACCATAAGTACCACTATCATAGTAATTAAGGACCCATTTCACCTCGTCATGAATAAGGCAACATCATAATAATGCATCGATTCCTTAGTGATACAAGACATCACTTATGAGGATAAATTGAGGAGGAATACATCGTTAGTCATCTCGGTTTACGTGAGGACCAAATTTCTGAGTGTGTAGGCAAACTAAGCTGTCACCATACCAAAGATCATTCAATTAAATGGTGAACAAATGTTCATCGAGGAGATCATCATTGAGAGGAGGGTCGGCTGTGCTAGTAGGTAGGTAATAAATGAATTTTCCAAAGCTAGAGCATTTTTTTACTCTCGGGAGTAGATAATTAAAGGTCAAATTCTTGAAGGATGATTATACATCAGGTGACTTTACCATTGATCACACATCGACTTAACAAGTACAACATGGGATTATAATGAAACAAAATTATAGTTTTACTGTTAAGGATGCACTCACACAACTTTTTGATGGAAAAGACAATGACCAAGGCTAATTTCTCATCATGGTTTTATGATAATGTGGTCCTGAGAGATTCTTAGTAAAATAATAAATGAAATGCTCTGATAAATCTTCATATTCCTAAACTAAGACACCTGCAATGGCAAAAGGTGACATATATATGTAGAGTATATAATTATTTATTTAAGTAAAGGGTGAAATAAAAGGTCCTGAGAAAAGGGAGGGAATGCTTCAATTCATTCAAATACTATTGATAAAGTTTAGGCCAAACAAAGAGTAGGACCAAAGTAAGCATAAGAAACCATGGGCATAGGTAGCGTAATCAGGGATGAAATGACATAATAAATTGGCCTTTGGGGGGTTTATATGCTCAAGGATGCGAATGCTCTATAGTTTAAGCAGAGTCTTTGGTGGAGGTAAGTAAATAATGGCTTTAATTTTTAAAGGGTCAGGGGTCATGGTGTGTGCCAACTCAGATATGAGTGCATGCTCTAGCTTATATATAGTTCTTTTATACAATCCACCCTATTATTATTTGAGGGAACATTTTTGTTGTTGTGTATACAAAAGGCAGGTGAAAGGTGTTTTTTCAAAGTGCGGTGAATGATGACAAACTAATGAAATGGCATATTTGCATATATGATGCCATCCTTTGTGAATTCGTAGCATGATCAAGAATAGATTGGGCACACGTCACTGGTACGTGAGCAACTTTACCCGATCAACCGAGAATACTACTTTGTTTCACCCGAAAAACATTTGTGCTTAAATGATATAAAGCAGTCAGGGATAACATGATCATGGGAAATGGGTCACATGGTCACTTCGATCGAGCATTGATTGCGATGGAACGTCAATTCAATCGACTAGTCTGGCGGATAGATAGAATGGTAGGCGGGTTGGGGTGCCACTCGCTATCTATATGGTCATGATTTAGATGGAAAGGATGGTTATTATATAAAAGCAAAGGCTAGAGGCCACTCATTAATAGATCCAAATCCATGCCTTATTGGTTGTCAGGACTAGCACACCATGTTGTCCCAGACGTCTTCTTGTTCCCCTAGTTTGTGACCTTGTGTGCACATAATTATGACCTGATTACAACATCTATCATGTCCACAGACTGGTCCAAAATCCTTTTTTTTGTAACCTCCAGCTATAGCCTCTACGCTAGGACCTAGGATGGCTACTACTACGTTGTGCCCAGAGATCCATAGGAATAGAGATCTCAATCTCGATGAAAGCTTAAGGGGCACCCTACTCAAACATTTATGGCCAAGGCACCTCCCCTTGCATAATGGAAAACTTCCCTTAAGAAGAAAAGAGTTCCCTAAGTGGCTCCAGGATTTGATCTAAAACTTTTACTTTCTCTTTGGATGCGAAGATAATGACCATACTATGGATGCTCCCATGCTGGCCATCCTAGACCTCTTCCATGGACCACCTAGTGAAATCCTAACCTTTAGTTATGCTAAAATTCCTTCTCACACAATGAGGGAGCTGTTGGTGTATTTCTGGACAGATAAATTATTAAGAACCAAAAATATGTCTTAATTTTAAGCTAATCCCAACTGCCCCGCCTCTCAATGCATTCATTCCACACTCCTTTCCAGCTTCCCATAAATAGCCGCAGTTCTACCACACACTTGTTTCATATCTCCCTATCAGAGGGCGAGCAAGGCAAAAAGGAACATGTTTTATAATCACCCCTTGTATAGTAGTAGGGTTTATAGACCACAATATTAGAAAACTCTAATTTGAATGGATGACGTGTTACTTATAATCCATATAGTCTATTTCGACATGAGAATGCGAAGTCCTAACCACTAGACGAAAGGGAGCATATACTCAAGTTTATTTGGGGCTTGCCCACTTTCTAGTTAAACCTGCTTATCTTATTTCAAGTTTAGCAGAAGGAACCTCCTCACCTACTCTCCCCGATGATCCAGTGGAAGTGGTTGAGGCGGAAAGGCGACAACCCTATCTCTGATAAACAAAATTGACTCTATTTTACCATTCAGTTTGACCCAATGTTGTTGGCATTAGATCTAAGGGTTTGAGAAATGACACTACCGCTACCGCAACTGTGTTTCTCCGCTCTGCTTGCGCTCCTTTCTCCGTTTAATGTTTTGCTCCACTAAAATAAAGTCAGTACTCTAAATCCTTTCCATCCATTCTCTTCTTTATTTTCTTTTTTTTTAATTAGTTTACACAAGAACTAAGTACAATTATTTTTAACACACATTACACAAATAACCCCAAATATAGTGGTTACTTCATAAACCTGCTAATTAGAGTAAATCAATATTTTGCAATTAAAAAAGAAGATCCTAATAATCACTTGCACAAGGATAGGTATACCAAATTCACATGACATTTTATTGTGTGCCTTTAAATTAAATTCTCGTTAGAGTCCTAATCATCTATGCTCAATATTACCTACAATTTATCATTTGTTATACAAAGAAGATGCTAGATATGCTAGAGATAACACTAACCCCTCATAAGGGTAGGGGTCACTCTAGAGACCCCCTATTATTTTTCAGCCAAGAGGGTTGCAAAATTCTTCCCATAATAAGGATTTATAGCCACTTAATCTTTTAACCAAATATACTTCATGGTCGAGATCTAATTAGTAAGGGTTGGAAGCACCCCTTTTACCTCTAGAGACACAATGCTAACTAGACCTTATCTGAGCAAGGAAAGTGGAAGTGTTTACCCTCAACCATCATAGGTTATCATCGTTGATTGGGATCAACATTGTAAAATGAATCTCGGGCCTTTTCAACGTCGATGAAAATGTGGGTCATCATTAGAAACTTCATGGTTCATTGATGTGTTGTGGATGAGAGGGAATCCTTTTCTATGATGTCCTACTAAACCTTAAATTATATGGGTTGTCCCACTATCTTTCCACCAACCACTGAGTTACAAGCCTTTGATGACCCTTATAATGGATGACCCTCAGAACCATAATCTTTTAATATACAATGTAGATCTGGATGATTGATGGAATAAACACTGGGCACATCCCATACTTCTCGTTCCCACTGAACGACTGATGGAAATGGACTGACTACCATAGATATTCGTGTTATTTCGTCTACACTAGTTTGTACACGAATGCGTGGGTTATACTGAGTACTTAGTGAATTATAAACCACTTCAAATCTTCGTTTTCAAGAGGGATAATCAACTCTGCATATATCGATCAAAACTTGGGAACGCGTATAGGTATTATATTTTGGGAACCATAGCAATTGAAATGGGTAGTCCGTATCGGTATATGATATATTTTCGTGTTCTGATCTTTCCATTTTATGTACCCATCTAGTGAGTAAAGTATCTCTTGAATATTTGAAAATTAATTGGTTATCCATAAGGGCTTCCTTTTCATTTCTTAAGAATGAATTGAAGAGTCTGCAAGGTTATACCAAGACCTACCTTACCCTCAACTATAGGGGGGTATAATCGATAGGTTTCACCTTGATGGGCTAGCTGAATCGATAGACTTATTCTTGATAGTGGTTACTTATATTTATTCCCTTCAAAGCCTAAGCTCTGCTCAAGGGATATCCTTACCTTTTGCGTTTCAGGACCTTATCTTCTGAGAAGGATTGACCTTTAATTTAGGTTATAAGGCCTACCTTTTTCCAACCCTACTAGATAGGCCTTTAAAAAGAAGACTTTAGATCTATCTTGTTTAGGTCAATCTTTCTTGAAATAAGAGCTTAGGAGGCCCGCCCTTTCAAGGCCTTATTATTAAATGAAGGAAGGATTCATCTTCAAATAGGACCTTTAAAGGCCTATCTATATTCACCTCAAACTTGACTTTAAAGGCCCCTTAACTGGGAGCCATGCCTTATGTAAGTATTCCCCACCTCCTTTTATTGATAGGCTAAAGTATGGAATATAAGGAGATGGTTGTCCTAACGGCATCCTCCGCTAACTCACCCCCACCTTGCCAAGCCTTAACCTTAGTGTAACGAAGTATACTTACTGATTTCCTTGGCCAAACCAGTGAGCAGACCTTTCACTGTATCAAATTTAAGGTTTGATAAGTGACTCACCCTCCTTGCAGCTCTGTTTCTCTCCATACCTTGCCCTTATGCGGAGATAAATCGTTGTTTAGAAGAATCTATATATGCCAGAGTTTATATGCAAGTTGTGAACTTTTGTGTCGTAGCGTATAACACATAATGAGAGTTGTTTAAGGGTTATATTTTGGTTCTAAGTTGAGGATCGCCCGAAGCGATTCTAATTGAATGGTGACTAATGATATCTCTTATATAGATAGGTTCCAATGTTGAACAGTTCGATCTCTCGAAAAATTAAGATAATACTTTGTAGTAGAGTGGATGAGAGTATTATTATTGCATGATAATTAAAGAAAATGATCGCTACTGGTTACTGCATGAAAGTATTGGAACTGGTTGACTGGTTACCGTATGATAATTCAAATTAAATTTATTACACTGGATAATTAACATGAAAGTGAAAATGTTTTACTCTATTACAAGTCTGAAGGTCTTGTGCTTCTGAGGGAAAGGAGTTTATGTTCTTATTTATGTCACCGAATACACGTAAATACTTCTTGTTTTTATTTGGGAAAGGGTTTGAAGGCTCACTTAAATCCCCAATAAAGTAGGGTTGAGGGAGAGGTATTTCTTGCTCGATTGACTATAGATGGGGAAATCTAGGTAAAGCCTATTTCTCGACAAAATCCCCCCCACAAGGAAATAAAGAAAATGTTCATATAAAAACAGTAAAGGGAAGGAGATTGATCCACTTTTCCACATCGGGAAAGGAGATGAAGCCCACTCGACCATAAGGGAGAGGAATACTTGGGCTTATAGGGTGGCCCCCTTTTCTTGCTACGAAGCGATCCTAATTAAAACACGTTGTGTTTGACTTACATAATCAAACCACGGGACTATATACAAGGCTATAACCTTCTTTGGCCAGATCTTCCGGTTGGGTGGGAATAGATAAGAAGAGGGGGATACGGTTTCGCAACTCCGTTCTTAATTTTACTATGTTTATATACTCAGGGCTGTTCATTCTTTATATATGTAATAACACGGCAATTCAGTGTGTCTAAGAATTATTTATATATGTAATTATGTTAAATTTGGGTAATAACAGTACGATTCAGTGTGAGCCGAAGGAATGAATTCGTTGTCCCACATCGGGGCAGGAACGTTTAGCTCTTCCCCAACAAAGGAAGGTGAGGTATGAAGCAGCCTATTAGTTTGTTATCCCCGCTAAAGACCACTTAGTTTCTATGTTCAGGGCTTTTCATTATTTATATATGTAATAACGTAAGGCATTTTCATTCACGCAATTACCATTTTGGTTCTATTTCCTTAACGGATAACCATTCCTTATTTATGTAATTATGCGACGCATTATTTCCTACAGATCACTCAAAAAAAGGAAGTACACAAGCTAGCACTTTGAGTAAACTCTCCCCTTCAATTACAAATACCTAACCTTATTAATGCTCTACCTTAAATGAAACACCCTCCTTCCCTGATCTTTCTATTTGGGTAGCTAGACTAAATAGGCAGAGTATATGCATCTACCCCCTAATCCTTTAGCCTTAGGTAGTGGATAAGGGTTCCTGTTGAACGCCAATTTATTTATTCATTTATCAACATCCATCTGGTGAACTATTGAGAAGATCCGGTATAAGCGTTGTAACGAGAAATGTCGTGAATCTTCCTCTCATTCAGTTACTTGAAATTTTATTCCATCTTTGTACTCTTTTAGGCCTTTTATCTCGCTACCAGTGGGAGCATGGCTCACTGCCCATATTATTTCATTTTGTGACGACCTCACCTGATCCTTCGCCCATCTAAACTCGATACCCAGAAGTTGGTTCTCACATTCAATCAGATCGATCTTTATAGCGTTCATTAAGCGATGTATCAACTACTTGAAGTGTGATTACCATTTCCACTCTTTCAGTCGCATTGTTGCTACTCAAACTTGCATGTGAGTGAGGTATCCTTTCCAACTATACAGATACAGAATGGGAAGAGCTACCATTAGGAATTTTAAGACACTATAATATGTCAGACAGCGCTCATCCCTGAACTACTTCTAGTTCTGTAGTTGAGCAGCGTAGCCACCATAGCTGGATCTTTTAAGTCTTCTTTGCCTTTCCTACTGAAGACCTTGCACTTGGGGTGTGGTCGGGCATGGATCCTCTACTGGACTAGTGATTCTATGTCCACTAACTAGTTTATCCAATCCATGTTTCGTCTATCAAACATATCTAGCTTGACTCTACTATCATCACTAGCAGTTAAAATCGCAGGAACTCAAACTTTGACTATCATATCAAATCTATCTATCTTGACTTCCACTATCACATCTTGAATATTGCATGTTTCTTTATTGTAGAATGAGTCGTTCCACTAGTTGACATGGAACTCTCCACATTGAGCCGCTATGTTGGATATGTGGGTTATCCGGTTGTGGTGATATATGCCAAAATCATCCCTAGTAGTATGTCTTTGGGCATACCATTGACCTACGTCAAAGGTCGAGTAGTTACCATCATAGATATGCGCATAAATGAGCTATTTGCGGGGGGTAGTGAGTCACTATCTTCCTCTAAACTTGAATATGTGACCACTTGACCTTGGAATCATGGTATCTTTGAGCACAACAACCTTTGTTATTAGTAGATGTCCTAATAAGGTGGGGTTTTTATACTATGGAAAGCATACTTGAATGTGGGGTCATTATAGGAGGAAGCATGTGCGATTCTATTGGAGCATTCTAATGATACAAACAATAGGGAATGGGCTTGTTTATATTCTTGGCATTAATGCAATATCTATCCCACCATAGGAATCAGGGAAGATATCTACCCCTTGAGATCACAAGTGGGTTCGCTAGTACTCTATTTTGATACCTGTTAACCCAAATATCCCCCACATAGCTCTCAATGGCCTACACCAACTAAGGAAACCATCTCACAACACTCATTTTACTCCATAATACCTTCCATTTGACCCCCACACCTCCAAAAGAGCCCAAGGATGAAGAAAAGGGCTAAAAACCACAAAAAATAGCCCAAAATAGCCCCCTAGGAGCTAAAGCCCTCAAAAAGGGGCTAAAACCCTAAAAGGGGCTAAAGTTAGGGTGGAAGGGGCCAAAGGCCCAAAAAAGGGGCTAAAGCCCTGACCAAGGGCTTAAAACCCTAAAATCCCTACGAAAAACTATAAAAGGAGGGTGGAGGGTCACTCTCAAAACACTCCTCCCTTACCTATTGTTATGTTGCCTGTGGATGCTTTGAGACCTTTGCCTCTCAAACCACCCACACTCCCTCTCCTCCATCTCCATCCCATCAAGACATTGCTTCCCAACCAAGAGAGAGGTGCTCCCATGAGCTAGGGGATCGTGGCCCATTTCCACCCAAGTGAGGTATAACATTTCTTTTCATGTTTGTTTAATTGTTTTTGCTTTCTTACTGTTATTTTTATTTGCAGGTTCTATTGTTGACATTGTTTGCAAGTTTTGCATTGTAGTAGCTTAGGTTGCTTGCAGGTTTCAAGGAGGTGGAACCCTAACCCATTTTCTCCAGAGGGGTTCACAAAAGCTTTTTTTTTTTTTTTTTTTTTTAAATTCTGTTATTAGCTATTAGATCTAGTTTACAATTATTACCATTTGCATATTCTTGTTTAGATTAGATTAGTTTAGTTTGCTGTTCTGTTTATGATATTTCCATTTCGTTTTTTTTTCTATTTTCAAAGGGTAGGAACCTACCCTTGTGCCCTATAGTCAGAAGGGAGCCATTATTGCTCCTGGAGTGAGGAGAAATCCTCACTATAGCTTTGGCGACCATACTAGGTCGATCCCACAGGATCCTTGGTCCAAAAATTTCAAGTTTTTAAGTTTTTTCAATTTTACCGTAGTTTTCAGAAATCTCATGTTAGATCTGTCTTAAATATTGTTTATTTCCTGTTTTAGTTAGCGCCGAAGCCTCTGCTAGGCCAATCCGAGTTAGACTAACCCCAGTACCAGTTACTGTCGGCCAGATCTGACCCTGCCTCACCAAAAAACCCCTTTTCGGAGCAGGGCGCTCTTATCGGGGAAAAAGGTGAGACTGGGGCACTCTTAATGAGAAAACAAGTGCGCTCAGGGTGCACTTAATCCCCAGACAGGTGCGACTTCATCCCAGAAACTCAGGTTGCGGTTGTTTTCGCATTCTGTGCGACCCCCTTGCTCATTTCTGGAAAAATCTCGCGGCCCCCTCTCTAGATTTGGTCAAAAATGTGCGGCCTGTCACACAAAAGTTGAATTTAAGTTTAATTGACAGTAATTTTCAGTTTCAGAGGATTGTTAGTTCGGCCCAGCCGCCTTTGTCCACCATTGCATGTCTTTTTTAGTTCTAGTTTTTATTTTTCTGCAAATCAATCCATGAACAATGTGTAAATGTTAAATCAATCATTAAGGCTTAATAAAATGAACTAGTATAACTAAAAGTAACTTAAAAATAATTATCTTGCTGCCACCTTCCTCCTCTACCCAGTCATCACCCTCCGGGGTATTCTGGGATACGATGAAGGGTAAGATCGTATAGATCTAGGCACTCCATGGTATTTTTTCCCAAACCACTAAAACCAGGTGACCTAGAAGGTAGAGGGGGTAGAGAAGGAGGGCTTCTCATGGCGCTGAGCGTCCTCCCTATTGACCAACCTAGCATCCGAGAGGTGACCTGAGGATCTATGGATGGGCTTAGTCCCATTGTGTCGAGATCCCAACACCTTCTCTTGGTTTGAAGAAGAATATCACTGAGAGGTAGACATTTAGTTAGGCCAACAATCCAGGGTTAATCACTGTACTTGCTTACAAATTTTTGTTTATGTTTGCATACAAAACCATGATATGAACTCTACCATGGATTCATAAACCATATTGCAACAACCAAATACCAGAACAAACAATCAAACCAACACACCATACCAAATAATTAACCCAACTCAGTTCATGATGCTGAGTAAGCCTTAAAATTTACCAAATTTACACTAAGTTCAATCAATTCTGCAGTCTTTGAGGACATAAGTCCTTGACTGCTTCAATTGTGGGAAGTACTTGGGTTTTTCCTAGAAACTCATTGTGAGGAGTACCACAGAAACCCCAAAGTAGCTGGCCGCTGAGAGGAATTGCCAAGCGAAACGGGTAACGACCCCTTCCGAGTGAGTAGAAGCACTCGTGAGGAACAAGCCAAGCGCTGTCTTCTGGCATTCTTGGTGGCCGAGAGACCACCTTCAGCCAATAGGAAGCCATTGAAACCAGGGTCCAAATCTCATACCCACTAGTTTCATACACAAAAGCAAACAAAATTGATCCTCCACGATCTTCCTCATGCCTAAGAGGCGAACCACCACCATTTGGAACACTTGATCGGCACCGTCGAAGCCACTCTTAATGATCTCCCACACTGTCAGAGGGCCACATAGCCTTTGATTCTGATTCAGACCCATATCAGTCTGAACCAGACCTCCACACCACACCATCAAGCGCCATGGCTAGTGCAAACCTGGATCCATTTTCTGGCCTAACCTTAGCAAGTGGACCCATGTCCACATCACAAATTGTCACCCACAACTTGGCAAGTGGCCCAAGCAAAATCATGCAGACTGTCATTAGCCAATTTCCACCACCCATAGTGACCAACCAAGCTGGCCTAGTGGTAACACACGGGGGCAGTGGCCCCTCCACACACGCTGCCCCTCCGGCCACACGGGGGGGCAGTGCACTGTCCACCTACATTGCCCCTACTATCATACATGGGGGCAATGCTCCTACCACCCATATCTCCCCCCACACAACACTTGGGGGCATTGGCCCATTTGCCATGGTACCACCACAAGCACCCCTAGCCATGCAGATGCATTATGCACCTGCAAACCCTACCCCCATTGTAGCCCCATCCCACATCAACTTGGGGTCAAATATGCCCTTCATGGCTTGTCTAAACTTGCCTAACTTGGCTATATTAACGAATGAACCCATCTGCCACCAAGCTTTCTGGCCACCCATGACAACTAAGCTACCATCAGACATCCCAAATTTTGAAGGCAAAGCCAGGGAATGTCCCCAATATCACATAATGACATTCCATATATGGTGCTCATCCAATAGTATCGTAGACAAATCCATCAGGCTGAGGTTGTTCCAATGCACCCTTCCAGGTGCCACGGCCAAATGGTACATTGAGCTGCCACAAGCCAAGTACCCCAACTTCAACTCCCTAGCCTTCATGTTCCTATAGTATTTCCAACTCCCTGTCAGATATGACGAGGGGGTGGAGATCCTGTTATCCTATCGCCAAAGCACCACCACTCACATAACTGACCATATCCATGAGTGGCGGTGACGCCACAGCTTATGCAAAATCCAACTAGATGACGTGATCTTCTTAGATTGGTTCCTTAAGACTTTGCTCCTGCCCATCGCAAAGGACGTCCAATGTCCCCAATCCGAAGAAGAGGCCATACTGAAGGCCCAATGATTTGACTTGATCTACTCTCAGTCTGGATACTTGTACACTGTCATTCCAGATGCTCCTCATCCAAGTACCTCCTACTGTGACGCATCGGGGGCATCCCATGCTATAGACGACATCATAGGGTCAATCTCCCAACAACCACAACCTCGACCGACACCACCTACTGTTGCACCGCAACCAAGCAACACTGCTAATGTTGCTTACCAAAACCAAGCTCTGGACTATGCTAGAATGATGTCTCAGTCTGGAACAACAACCTCTTATGCACAACCTGCGCCACCGCAGTAGGCTCAGGCCTTGGCTTGGCCAACACAACAGTATGTGGGGAAAATGGCCACATTTGTGGCACCACCACCCCCACAAATATACTACGCACCACCAGTGCAACAAGTTCAAGCCCCCGCCCCTGCTCCGTTGGGACAAGTGTTCGCACAACAAAACTATCCCAACCAGCTTGCCCCCAATAATCAACAAGGGCAATCTAGAAACAACCAGCCCCGCAACCAAGGCAATAACTAACCGTAGGGAGGTGGTCAGCAACCGAACCCTCCCAATAATGTCGCGGCTTTCCAGCCAGCCCAAAACCCCCCACGACAGAATGCACCAAGACGCAATGCTCCATTGCGCACAAACCAACCATGTACACTCTGTGATATTTATGGGCATTACACATTTGAGTGTCCCCTCATGTCTCGCACTAAGCAGGCCATTCAAAATGAGGCGCAACAAGCCGCCAATGCTCCCAATCAAGCCCAACCCAACCAGGCACCAGAAGGACCTCCTCCCATGGTGCTTTAAAACCCACTACCAGTCCAAGGATTGGTGGCAACTAATCCCCCTCCCCAGGCCAATCCCAATGCTCTAGGGGCACCGCCCACGACTGAGACAGGTGTTCACCACCTGCTAGCCATGACCACTGAAGATGTCAATTTATAGACTAGACGAAATCAGTATGGTACCACCACCAAGCCTGCCGACTCATCAGCATCATCCACGTCTAAGACAATCAACTTACCTCTCCAGTTACCCCCATTCCTGCGCTCCCCCATACGCAAAATCGCCAATAATTCCACAACTAGAGCTGTAGTTAGCTATAGCATCATGGATGATTTGGCCCAAATGCCAATTAACACCTATTTCAAGAAATCTAGAAAAATTCTATTACAAGGACTTCTATGACATTGAATTTTTTTGTAAACATTTATTTATTTCATTTAATTTGTAAAAATTATGCATTAAAGAAATATTCCATTAAAATTGGAAAAACTAATCCTAGAAAGAATGTTTTTTATTGATCAC
>LPNX010319000.1:676795-734126 GCA_001517045.1 Pseudotsuga menziesii | reverse complement strand
CTGCCACAGCCAGAAGTTGCAAGATGGGAGTCTGTTAAACCAAGCCGTAGATCCCGAAGGAATATGACATCTGAAATGATGGGCATAGATGTAGACTCAGGTGGTGCGCCCATTGATAATAGAGAAGAGTATGGGTCATCTACATCTTCATCAAGTCCTTCATCTGTAGAAAATGTAGATTCTGATGGGGTGTCAGAATCCATGGATGAATTTGAAGAAGCAGTGTAGATGCTTTTTATTAGTATGATTTTTTTAATTGAAACTCTACATGAGTTTTTGATGATGGGGTGTCATAATCCATGGATGAATTTGAAGAGGCAGTTAGATGCTTTTTACTAGTATGATTTTTGTAATTGAAACTCTAGAGGATTTTTTGAATATTTATATGAACCATTTGTTCTTGTATGGTCTAATATATTATCTCATTATGAATCACATCATAATTTCTTTGTTTCTATATGGTTATAATGGTGAAATTATTAGAGAAATTTGTTTTTTCTTTAATCTGCAATTTTCCAGAAAGTTGTAATTTATCTCTTCAAGATTTTTCTTTTTTTCCAATTTAAGGTTGATTTTAAAGTTTTGTTAAACAACAATATGGGATGTTTAGTTCATGGCTCTATTTTTTACCCTAAAAAAAAACGTGTATACTAGTATCAACACTTTTCTATTTGGGGGGTGTTTTTGGTGTTTTTTTTGCAAAAATCATCGTTTTTATGGGTAGAGTTCTCGTTCATAGTATATAGTTCTCGTTTCATAGTATAAGTGGTTAGTCAAGGAGGGACTATGAGGGACTCCCAGACCTAACGAGGAAGTTTAGCATTGGGAACCGATGTCAAAACATGTTCTAACTAGGGTACCCATGGTCGATAAATATCTACTACTTACATAAATACATTTACAAAAGTAGCTGGAAGGTTCCATGACATTAAGAAACAGGTTCATAACTAAGGTTTATGTGACATGGTTATAGGATAATGTAACAATGAAAGCAAAATTTGTTCCTATCCTATATGCTAGTTAAGATTTATACCTGCCAAAGGCATGAACAAGCTTGTAAGTGGTCAAAATACATTAAAGTTCAGTAAAACTGCATTAAAAAGGACCTTTCATGACAATATTAGTCCATAATGTTTGTAAAATAATAAAGAGAGGGTGTAAGCTATATAAAGGCGAGTATTTTTTTTATATATAGTAAAAATTTGATATTTACCATACCATTTGGTTTTTTACCACAGATAATGTTTTTGGATCTATTTTCACCCTCAATATTTAAACGCAGATTCTAGAAGATACATGCAATGAAATCGACAACCGTCTGGACCAGGTAATCCCCCTCGTAATTCTCTTCAATTTCGTAGTTTTTATTTCAAAATATGATGGTTGTTTTTTCAGATTTTAGCCATGAAAACTAGTTTATTCGGCCCACATGGGTGATAGATCATTGGTTTGCATGTATAGCTAGGTTCACGTAGGAAAATCGAAGAATTCCCATGTGGCCACGCATCTATTTATTCTATGACCCACGTGGAGCACCGTGGGTAATTTTTTTAAAGTATTAGCCTCACCAATATCTCTTTCCTTTGTAGAATGGTCATTGAGTGGAGGGAGAGAGAACATGATGATGTGGATAGGTTCACGTATGGTGATATGCCCGCCCAAGAAGCATTGAAAAGGTGTGGTACTTACAAATTTTGGAATCTTGGGATTATGAGGGATCAACCAATATTACTAAAAATGCTCATAAACTATTGGGATACGGATATAAAGGAATTCAATCTAGATGAGACGTCACTTAAAATTGTGGTAGAAGATATATACTTCATCATTGGACTATCCTGTCGAGGTGAGGTAGTCAATACTAGAGCTCTTGGGGACAATAGGGACATGAGTATAGATGGGTATATTTACATATATTGCTTTCCCAACATTGAGAAAGCGGGAATTCAAATCCCCATCAATGCGATCCTAAGCCTAAGCCTCAAGGTAATCATTCTAGTTTTGACCAATATATCAGGTTCGACATCACTACATTAGTCATCATGACCTCTTTTGTTTTATGCAGTGGAGTCTATGAGGCCCACCATTCACAATTGTATCACTTCTTTGTTGGGAAACATGAATCATTAGCTAGAGGATTGTAAACTTGGAAGTACAAGAACTTCAGGTTCGCTAGCATACTGTGTTTTTTCTTTTATTAGAGGGTATTGGTCCTTAGTCATAGAGTTCAGGTCCCTCCTCATGATCTACATGATCTATCCCATACTCACTATATTAAGGTGATGTATAGATTAGGAGGTGGCAAAGTTCCTACTCCATTCACTGATGATTTCTTCCACTTGTGGTGGCAACAGGTGATCACCATAGATGAATAACCCTATACAGGGATATACTTCCATGGAAATAAAGACATGCAACTACCACCAGGGTCCACATTTAGGGATATAGGTTGGGTCATTTTTTTGTTTTTTAATATTTAATATTTTTGTATTTTTGTATTATTTAAGAACAACAAAATCATGTTTTTGGTGGTATCATGTACTGGCATTAGGTTCACTTTTCATAGACATATGTCCATGATTACCATAGTGATTTCCATAACACTAACGCAGAGGAAAGGGAGATGAAACGATTGGCGCTCATGCTAAAAGGAAACTACAGATTGTGCATGAAAACTTCATCCATTTGACCCATAGGATCCCTATGGTATAGGTCAAGGACCTGCCCGAGGCTATACAGAGACATGTGGTTAGAGTACCCCGTACGTTGGTTAGATTATTCAGGAATTTAGAAAACACTATAGATTCTTATCATGGTCATCATCTAGGACCATAGGCATAGATGTCATGACTCTATTCTGTATCGACCATGTATATTTTGAGGGATAGAAACCCATATTTGTACTATGACACCATATTTTTTGTAACTTTTATTTGGAAATAAAAACCTATGCCTATCGGTTTGATAGATGTACATGTGTATAAATGTGAATGATTCTTTCTTATTTATGTGACAAATCCAAATAGTGTCAAGATATATGAATGTATGTAATAACATCAGAATATCATTCTAACAATCTTACACTTAAGAACCTTATTAGAAACCTAGGATCTATAATGCGGCACCAACCATTCAATTGCAAAACAATCAACTGTGAATCCATGAGAACCTCTAAATACTGAATACCATTTGAAATGGCATCCCAAAATAGTTCAATAACTACACTATAGTCAGCCACGTTGTTCGAGGATGGCAGAAGGCATACACATCCTGAAGACACGAGCTGACCCTTGGGTGTGTAAATGACCCAATATGAAGAAGCTAAGTTATGTTTATGGAATATAGCACCATATTCAAATCCTAAATACATTGAATACTCTATAAATATCTTCCAACCAATAGGAAGCATGTCAATAAACTAGCGACACCACAAGAAGAAAAAAAAACTATGCAAAAATATATAGTAATATACAAGGTACCAGCCCAAGATAAAGACTTAGGAATAGTACTTCTTAAGGTAGATCCCATTTCTGGGATATTTCAGAACATCCCCTTCGTAATATTCCAACTCATAGGATCCTTTCTTTAGCACATGCCTCATAATGTAAGGACCATTCCACATACAATTAAAATTTTCTTCCCCAAATGGTTCATTTCCTTTATCATATAAGAGGACCAAGTCACCCTCATTATACTAACAAGAATGGATAGACTTATCACATTGGTCCTTGAAATGATTCTTATTTACTTCTATTCCAAAGAGGCATCTTGACAATGCTCATTAAGCTTCTCGAAGTGGACAAAACGATGTTCTAACTCAAAGGTGTAAGCCAGGAACTCTATGACTAACTTCAGGGAAGGGATCTCGCATTCAACCAGTGAAATCGAATCCAACCCATGAACCAATTAGTACAATGAAAAATTGATGGAAGTATTGAATGTACTTCGGTAGGCCCATAAAGAAGGATACAACATGATATGCCAACTAGTCTTGCTTTGTGTGATGGTTTTTTGTAGAGTGGCATTGAGATATTTGTTAACCACCTTGAAATGACCAACCTCTTGGGGATAATAAAACAAATAACATTATTTCTCAAAACCAATATTCAAATCTAATTTCTCCATCATGTTACTCTGAAAGTGGCTTTCATGATCAAAGATAATCTCTTCGATATCTCGAACCGAGTGATAATTTGATTGAACATGAAATTGGTGGTGGTCTCACCATTAGATTTGAATTTAGGCATGGCCTCCACCCATCTAGTAAAGTAATACATGTACACAATAATACAATGATCCCCCCCAGCTGAATCTAGGTTGCAATCGATAAAATCCAGCCCCCACTTGGTGAAGGGAATGACGGTGATGATAGGATGTAACGAGGTGGGATGCAAGCACATGTTCTGAGAAAACACCTGAAAGGTTGACATATCTTGACTACATTAACAAAATATTTAAATATCAATGACTAATAATAACCATCTCTTAAAATATTTTTAGTTGTAGCAAGCCCGAATAAATTACCACCACACACCCCACTGTAGGAGTCATTAAGCATAAACTCAACCTCCTTGTGAGTCAAACAATGATGTAAATAGATTCCACCCCATGGAAATACAGCATTTAATTGATAATGGGGTAGTTTTTAGGGTTATGTCGTAAGCATTATCGTTCATCCCTTGAGAGATGTGGAGGGAACTTCAGAGTCTAAAGATAGACAATAATCTCACCATACCAAGGGTCCGTAGATGAGATGAGGAAAATGTGCTCATCCACGAATGATTCCTCATGAACTGTGTCCTCATCCATCCTAATAATATCTGACATCAACTCCATGAAGAAAAAATACTTCTTAGATTTTTCAAAGACAAAATAATGGTTAAACTCCTATAAAATAAAAATCCATTTATTATATTTTCCCTTTATCATCCATATCGTCAAGATGAACTGAAATGGATTGATATGCACTACAACCATGGTCTTGCAGAGAGAAATTTAATTATGTAATCGTTGGACTGTGTGAACAGTCATTAAGGCAAACTTCTCCATGTTATTATATCGAAGTTCCACATCAATAAGATTATGTCTAATAAAATAGATAATGTGGTTGCAGAGCTCGTCATCCTCTTGAACTAGGACCATACTAACTATCTCTTAATATGGGGCCACATAAAGCAAGAAATCTCTACTATAGTATGGAGGACTAAATAGAGGGGTCGACACAATTGATTTCTTAACAACTTTGAAGGAATCTTGGGATTGTTCATCCCATAAGAACAAAGTGTCCTTCTTCAATAAGCACATAAAACGCTTGGTCAGGTTGGCATAATTCACAATGAACTAACGTTAGCCATTTCTTGGATACTCTAAAGTAGTCAAATTGTGTATGGGACAGGAAACCAAAGTATTGACTCAAATTTAATGGATCGACCATAACCCCCTCTTTTTACACAATGAATCCCAACAAGCAACCAGTCCTAACACAAAAGATACACTTATGAGGGTCTAAGTGAATTTGGTAACAATGACATTTATCAAATACCAAATGAGGATGTGATGGAATATCCACCCTCTAATGAGAGTGGGTAACAAGGTCATCAAGGTACACATTGATGATATGTTTAGGGTCATGAAAGGAAAAGGTCATCACCCGCTAAAAAGTAGCTCTAGCATATTTAAGGACGAAGGGAATCTTCTGGTATGAAAAATTACCCCAAGGACATATAAATGTAGTCTTTTATTTATCCTCAAGCTTAATCTAGATTTGATTATATCCAAAAAAACTGTCCATGAACGAAAAAATATCGATTCCCACACACTCATCCAAAATTTGATCAATAACTGAAGTGGAGAAGTTATCCTTAGGATATGATCTATTCAAATATCTAAAATTGGTGCAAACATGGATGGTTCCATGATTATTTTCCACAGGAACAAGGTTGGATACCCATTCAGTTAAGGGAACCAGGTAAATGAAGCTATCTTTGAGCAACTTCTCTACCTCATCCTTGATGGTAGGCACCTTACGGGGATTCACAGCTCGTAAGCATTGCCGAACAGGCTTAGCATTAGGATAAGTTTAGATCTCATGTTCAACAATACATGGGTATATTACTAGAATTTATTTGTAATATCAAGTAAATACGTTGTATAATTCCTTAAATAACTCAAAGTAATCTAAATTTATTCAGGTAAATAATCTGCACTAATGTAAAAAATTTCCACCTTATTAGGAGTCCAAGAAATGTTTATCAGAATGGTGGGAGATATTTTCACCATGTTCCCTTTAGAATATATACCATGAGTTCCTAATGGGACCATGGGGTGACTAAATTTCTCGCTTAAAATAAACCAAATTTCATCATGCTCAATTTGTTTGAGATCTAGGAGGAAATAAGATCAATGATACATATCCTCCCAAGGCCATTTTGGACCATACATGGCCTCAATAATAGATTCATAATAAGGTAAAGTTTTGTTCAGAAAATCATGTGAAAGATGACGAATTGATCACCCAAGAAGGAGGTACAAGGAAATATTCCCTTTGCATCCTGTAAGAGGAGATATTGGGGTCTCCAATGGCATAAAGTACAACTTGGAAAGCTATCTAGGTTGCAAAAAATGGCATATCCACCCCGATGGGAGAACGCCCTTCAAACAAGTCACCAGAGAAGGGAGAGTCTAAGTATCGCTCAAATACGAGGTATGAAATGAGACCAGACTCAAAGGTGTAAAAACACTACCAGGAATTGGAATCAATAACTAGGATTGGTGATCAAAAGGATACATTCTAACATTGACGTTCTCAATTATCGGATGATAATTTTTTACTTCCTAGATGGCAGAACCAGATGATTCTAAGGATCTAGAATTATCAAATGACAATTGATCAATCATAACATTTTTTCCTTCATGAGGAAAGAATATGACACAAAACACAGATGATACAATCACCTTCATGGAATAAATTCACTTTCGACTCGGTAAAATACTATAGTCAAGGGGCACATCAACCACCTCGACCTCAACCAAAATGGTCTTGCCCCCCAACTACACCTTAAGGGAAGGAATAATAGCATGTGATGTAAATGATCATCTGTTAAATGTTGTCAACATATTGATATATTTGGAAAACATGGGAGATCAAATTCCCTTCCAACAAGCAAAATACATCATCGATGTCGAAGTACCTTCATCAATAATTGTGTATTTAATGGTGTTATTCAAACACTCCACATGGAATTGAAAACAAACATCGTAAGGTAAGTGAGGATGGACATGGAATCGAAAATAAACATGGTAAGGTAAGAGAAGATGGACATTGTAAGTCTTGAACATGATCACACTTGGGCTATTTACATCTAGAAATACTAAAGAATACAACAAGGCTCTACTTTGCGAAGGGCAGTCCTGAAGCACTTCTAAAGCTAACATTCTGGCCTAGATCCTCTACAATAGAATTGTCCTGGGAGTATTGTACATTAGGATTGTGCATCAAGTGCTTAAGGAATACTTTGGGCATGTGTGGTATAGTCTCTGGATTATCAATATGTAAAGGGATATTTGAAGGGGGAGGATCATTCCCCATGGTTGGTTGCTACAGACTATAATTGCATGAATGAGTCACAACATGAACAACTGACAACATATTAATAAAATCATGACCACCTTCATGGGCTGGAGGGTTTTGAATCCCTCTAGACCCACTTTCGGTAGCTGAGGCACTCGAAGCCATGTTCTGGTTATGCGGAAATGGATTTGTCAGCACAACTAGGCTCTATGCAATAAAGTTTGAGGCCTCATTAATCTAGGGGCACAAGTGCATAAAGTGGTATCCTTCATAAAGTTTACATGGGAATTTGGCCTTACATTTAGGCTTCTTATCCCCCAAAACATTTTCTTTTTTCTTGTAATAATTATCATTTTCCTTCTTATTCCCACCCTTCCTATTATTCTTCCCCTTATTTTTATTCCATTTGGGTTGTTGTTACCCTTTTGGTTCAACGATTGCATGGAATGTACATATTCCATTTGGGTGGGCGTGGACAAATCCATAGCTTATAAGATCACAAATTGGTTAATAGAAAAAATTTGCATTTGGTTTGTAACCTGGTCGACAACTTTTACACTCACATAGCCAATAGTGTCATCGACATGCAACTCAGGTTTCAACTTAAGGTCATGATTTAATCTTGATGCGTCCATAATAGTCTCATAAAGGGGCCTAGACTGCACATAATTGCACTTGGAAAATGGCCTATTCCTCAGTGTCCACTCTGGATGTCGAAACATCCTTCACGATATAAGGCAATAATGGCTTAAGGAACCACTCCAATAATAAATTAGGTGGAATGTTGGCATTAATCAATATCTTATGTTTATGCCACTCTTGTATATGGACAAAGATATGGGTGCATCTATGGAGGTGGGTAACAATTTTTGGCAAGGGATTTTCGGAAAAATGTAAAAAGTGCACCCTCGATCGAGGGTTTAACAAGCACTCGATCAAGCATTTTTTAAACCCTCAATCGAGCTCTTGTTAGACCCTCTATCGAGGGTTAATCAAGAGCTCGATCGAGGTATGGACCTCGATCAAGGTTCCTGTTTTAAAAAAAATTATAAAAGGGCCGTGCGCACCCGCGGCCATACCGCATTTCGGCACAAAAATCCCTCGTTCGAGTAAGTACCTTGACCGAGCATTTCGTCCCTAAAAACCTTGCACATGTAGCTGTGCCCCCAGATACCTTGACTGAGCTACCATGCAAGCCACGCCCCCTTTCACCACGATGTCAGAGCAGAGAGGTAACCCCCAATCCTTCTGTTTTGAAATTGAAATGGAATTTTAGTTTTTCTTTTAAGTTTTAAAATGTTAGGTTAAAATTGAAAAAAATCATTGTTATAGATTTTTTTGAGTTTGTTTTTTTTCCTGGTATGTTTGCAATGTGTGCTGGTAAGTAGAAATGCTGCCGGTAGCATTTAAAATATGTTTAAAATTGAAATTTGTTGTTTATTTAATATTTATTTTTTTGTTTTATATATATTTTGTCAACCAGTAGCGTTTATGCTGCCGGTTTAATTTTTAAATGTGAGCACGACAAACAAAAATGTTGCCCGAATTTTTTCAATCCTTCGAGAATACATGGAGGATTGAAAAAATTCAAATTTGTTAAATTTAAAATTTAAATTTATAGTTTGTATAAATATTTCTATCAACCGACAGTCGTTTATGATGTCGGTTTAATCTTGAAATGTGTGTCGGGCAAGCAGAAATGCTGCCCAATTTTTTTCAATCCTTTGAGAATACACAAAGGATTGAAAAAAATACAAACCCTAGACGCAAGACAATCATGAACCTTAAACCGATGTAGGCATTTATTTAAACAACCCATATATTTTGCTTTAAATATTTTGATCATATATATTCAAATTTAATATATATATAATATTAACTATTTAATTAGAATAAATTATAATTAAAATTAAAATTAAAATACTACACAAGCTAATGATTCAAATATTAGGATCCACCTTCTTTATCATGTAATAAAGCTAATGATTCACAAGTAGAAGATGGAAGTACACAATCTAAAGAGGGTATTTTTCAAAAATATCCAAATGATCCACCAAATCTAAGGCCAATACGACCACAATCTCAAATCAAACTTGTCACAAGAAGGTATTCCATAGTATATGTATTTTGTTGATGTTTATATTTTGAATTTGTTAATGATGTTTGAATTTTACATGTCAGAATCATCATTCTGAAGCTCCCATCTAGTGCTAAATGTAGCATCAAGAGTTGTGCAGTAATTGGCAAAAATTTGAGATGCAACAGTTTCTTTCAATGTTTATGATGTTGATGGAGACACCCATGCTAACGCATTTTTGGAAAATAGAAGTATGAGATTATCTGAATCAATATATGTCATGTACAAAGATGGGCATCTTTCTGAAGGTATTACCTTCTATGAAAAAATCTTGTCTCTATCATTTTGCAATTCAAATTTAGGGTCCATAACTAGAATTTTGCTATTCTATTCATGAACTTAAGTTTGCACATTAGACTATCTATTTTGTAATTGCAAAAAAATCATATATTTTATTTACATGGTGGATTTGGTGTCAAATTAAAGTGAAAAAACTCTGATAGCAGTCATATCACAAGTTACTTGACCACCAGAATCATATATATTTGCAACTAGATTCACTTGACTATATATGATGATTCATAGTAGGATTTTCTTAGGTTTTTGTAATACTTATATACACCATATCAATGCACTACTTATTCAAGTCTTAGCCAGTAAGTGAATGTGAATTTTGTAACTTTAAAATTTGAAAGTGAGACATTGGATGAACCTACATCTAAGATTCTGGTGAAGAATATCAACAAGACTTGCTAAGGACAATGTAGAATAAATTTTAACTTGTGGTCATTGGTCAATGGTAACAATAGCTTAACTCATGGCTTTCAATTCAACCTCATTTGGTGCAACTAAACTGCATTAAGTTTCAAAATATATTGATATTGTTTCAAATTGAGTTAAAAGGTGAAGTATTGAGTATGGAACAATTTTGATTGCAAGTGGAGCTAACCAGAAGATGACCAAGATAATCTAAGTTACATCAGTACTGCATTACACCTTTTAACAATTTTGATTGCAAGTGGGATGAAATGTTGGATTAAACCCTCAGCTTTTCCTAATGAATTTCAAATTTTTGGCATTAGGAGGACTAGAATAGAGATATTATGTTTTTTAATTCCCTTTTCATCCACAAAATACCTAGAATTGGATATTGGTTGTTGCTTTCATTCACATAAGTACCTTTTTGTAGTTTTTAATGTTTTTTTAACCCATAGGAATATGCTCATAACTACCACTTTACTGCTATATGAGGGTGAAATAATGTTAAGGAATGGCCATAAGTAGAACATATCATTTAGGGTTATTGTTCATGTCATGCTACATGTCGAACTAGAATGTGCTCAAATTTAAAATAATCCTCCTTACTCTTGTTTAATTCTTAAAAGTTCCCAGAATTAGTACTTGAGGTTGTTACTATTGTTCATTGCTAATAGAAGGTTATAATACGTCCATGATTGTTGCTTATCAATTGTTTGAGAAAAAAATAGCGATGAAATTAGATCAACATGCACAGGTCTTCCAGAATTGGATAATTTGCTCCTTTTTGAAGGCCCAAATTTATTCACACATGGTCTAGAGCACACAGTTAATCCTTGACCTACTCAGATCTACGATGAATCAATTTTATGGCTTATTGCCATTTATTTCTCTCCAAAACAATAATCTAAAACTTTACTCTCTTAATTATCATTCAATTGCAACTATGATTCCTCCCATTCACATTTTGAGTTATCATCCCCTAACTAGTTTCATCCGTACATACCTTTACTATCATCTAGTATTGACCAGCCAGCTATTAAGGCTGTAAAAATTTCATCTTCTTGTCCTATATCAACAATTTTATCCTCTTAAGAGTATATATGTGAACCCTTTTTGGTAATTATTTTATTAATCAAGAAGTTTTTGAATACATGAATGTGGATTTTTTCAACATGCCATGTATTAAGTGATCAATTCACCACTAGTATAACCATCTTATAACCATTGTGGGTCATTAATAAACATGGGGAATATTGGCCCTATTGAAACCACTTTATTTATTATTAGGAATCCTAACATATTCAACATTTCCTTTCTAACATATGTAAATCCCAATAGATACATACAAAAACACACAACAATTCTATAAGAGAACACAATGTAATATGCATATTTTGTTTCATCGGTACTACATTATAGAAGAATTTGGGAGGTGGTCCCAAGGACTCTTACTTATCCCAGCTCGCATCAATGTCCTTGTTAAATTATAAATGTTTATATGAATAAGCATAACATCTTAGTTATTTACAAATCATGAGATATGGTCAACATCATGTTGATATCATAGAATTTTTTTCATGCACACATGGTTATATTATGTATATAAACTTAAATACCAATCCATACTCTATATTTTGTTAGTCCAAACCCAGTTCCATCTCTGGTTCAAGCTCTAGCTCATTTCATTTAACAATTGACTAGTATACACTTATCCAGTACAATGTCGAGTGGATATCTAGATAGCTGTGCGAGATCAACATGAATCATGTCATGACTGATTTTGGTAGGTTCCTTAGTCATTCTTTGCAGTCATGCACATGGTAAACCAATATTTATAGATGGGCCAATTTGTAATGAAAATTTTATAAGATTATCATAACACTTATATTTACCAAATATGTGGTATGTGAAATTTGGTCTCTCGCACTTCTTTTTGTATTTTGAATATCTCAATTAAATTTATACATTTTGATATTTTTGCAAATTTTCTAGTTACCTTTTTTACTAGATTAATTAAATTTATACATTTTGACAATTTTGCGGTTTTTCTAGTTTCTTTGCATGGGGATTATATTTTGTGGTTTATATATTTATATTTTGCACTTTGTGTCATTCAAAATATGACAATAGAGTGAAACTAGTGCCATCATCATGTTTGTATTAAAAAAAACTCAATAATTTACATTTTAGATCCGACATGTTGAGAAACAAGGGTTTTAAAAGATCTAGTTGTTTGGAGTTACATTCTTGGTGGCTTGTGTGTTTTTGGGGAGAAATTTCTTGAAATTAGTACTCTATGTTGAACTTTAAATTTTTAAGGCTTATCTTTCAAATAAGCAAGACAAATAGAAATTTCATTTTGGTATACTAGTTAATATGACAACTACTCATTTTTAGCATGAAGCTTTTGTGTCATTTTCTATTTAGAAATTTTCATGTTTAGACAACAAATGTTACAAATTTAAGAATATATTTTGCAAACAGTGAATTCACATTTGAAGAGGTGGATCGGGAAGGAGATGGGATCACTCTACCTTTTGAATTTGCAAGAGGAAAGCGACAGAGCAGACTGACTTGTAAATCGAGGTCAAACTTGTAGGAAAGGATAAAAGGAAGTTTCAATTCTTAACATATAGACAAGATGGATGGCCAAGTAGTGATAAAATTCAAGGTATGAATTCCTTAACTGCAAGTGGTAGGCCTTGTATTAAAACAACTTGTCAACATAGAAAATTTGAAAGTTTTGTATTGCTTACACACACAAGGTAAAATACATTTCTTGTTTCTCCTTTTCTGTTATGAACTCAAAAGGAAATTCTTTTTTTAAGTCTCAATAATTAACAGAATCCTTTATGCTTATGTAAAGTGCACAATGTTGAATGATTCCCAATTCTATCATGTTCCATATTTTTGCAATTTTAAATTAACATATATTGATTGGATGTGTTCCACTAAACAATAAGTGATGCAGTATAAGTTGTTAAATCACGACAACAAAAACTGGATTTAGCATCTCTTTTCGCATCCTTTTTTGCATCTAGACCATCTTTCAGTGTATTTTTCTTCATTTTTTGGACAGAATGGCGCAATTTCACGGGTTGGTGCTATTTTAGGCATTTTTTGCGTCCTTTTTCTAAATCTGGCGCAAATTGTGACTTAATTTGCACCGGGTTTTGCACCTGGTTATGCACCAAGTTTTGCATCAAGTTTTGCGACAGGTTTTCATCCTATTTTTGCACCTAATTTTGCGCCTAGTTTGTACATCTACTCTTGTTGCGCCCCCTTTTATGCCCATGTTTGCCTCAACTTTTATGCCCTTGTTTTTATCCACTTTTTCATCCTTTTTTACATCCACTTTTGCATCCACTTCTGGTTCTTTGTTTGCATCCCTTCATGTGCCAAGTTTTGCATCAAAGTTTACATCCTGTTTTGAGTCTAGTTTTACATCTCATTTTGTTTCAGCCATTTTTGCATCCACTTTTGAATCCATTTTTTCATCCACTTTTTCACCCACGTTTTCATCCCTTTTTGCATCCCATTTTGCATCGATGTTTACATCTTTTTTTGCATCTACTATTGCATCTTATTTTGCATCCACTTTTGTCGCATCCCAATTCACACCCATATTTGTACTTACTTTTACACCCACTTTTGCTTCAACTTTTGCATCCACGTTTGCATCTTTTTTTCATCCAATTTTAC
This sequence comes from Pseudotsuga menziesii, assembly GCA_001517045.1. Classification (NCBI taxonomy): domain Eukaryota; kingdom Viridiplantae; phylum Streptophyta; class Pinopsida; order Pinales; family Pinaceae; genus Pseudotsuga; species Pseudotsuga menziesii. Next base: position 720,018 of record LPNX010319000.1, on the reverse strand, counting down.
ATCAGTTATTGCATCCCTTTATGCATCCATTTTTGTATCCACTTTTGCATCGGTTTTTGCGTTAGGTGTTACGACTACTTTTGCATCTACTTTTGTTGCATCCACTTTCACATCCAATTTTGTATCCAATTTTACATCCATTGTTGTATCCACTTTTGTGCCAATTTTTTCATCATGTTTTGCTTCCATGATTGCATCATTTTTTGCATCCACTTTTGCATCACCTTTTGCATCCATTTTTGGTGCACCCCATTATGCGCCCACTTTTGCGCCTACTTTTGTTGCATCATTTTTTGTATCCATGTTTTTATCCACTTTTGCATCTAGTTTTACACCTAGATGTTGAAGATGAAAATGAGGATAATGATTATGATATTGAGGATGGTTATGATGATGATGATAATGTTGTTGATAATGAGGAGAACGATGAAAATGATGATGATGATCATGGCAATGATGACATTGCCGATGATTATGATGGAAATGAAATGAATGGTGATGATGGTGATGATGACAATGACAATGATGATGAATACAATGAGAATGATGATGTTGATCATCTTAAAAAATAAGTTGTTATTTGTCACACATAAATTGTGTGTGTCCTCCATGACCCTTTTCCACTAATCACATATTTTGGGTAGATGCTATTTCTTATGCCAAAGGTAATGATGAATAACTGATGAAAATGCCAATAATGATGATGATGATGATGTCGAGGACAATGGCGATGATGATGACATGGATGATGATTATGCTTACAATAGTCATCATCATCATCATAATCATCATCATTTCCATCATCATCATCATTTAAAGCATATGGGATATGTTTACCATTTAAAGCATGCATAACAAGTGGGATTATTCTAAAACACCCCACCAAAGTACAAAATTCAAATCACAAGGGAAATATAATATTGAAATTGTTACAATTTTCTTTCTCCCAACAAAACATGCTTCATTTTAGGGAATTATGTTAAAATCCATACATTCATAGTCCATCCATACTATACTTGTAATAAATGTAAATATAATACTTAACCAAATTTATAAAATAGGTAAATATTTTATAAACACCCTTATGATATATAAACTTCTTTCACCTTAATAATGGTAAAATATGTAAATATAATAATAATATATAATTAATATAAATATGTTACTATAGTTCATATGTTAAAAGATTTAATATAAATAAATATATATAGTTCATATGCTATGTGATTTAATATAATTAAATATATACACATATTATTTACTTATACATTATACAAATTAAAATATAGATTAAAACCTATGAAGTTTCATAGGGAGGCGAAGCAAAACATGAAGGATTTTTCAAATATAGATCTATGTACAACTACCCATTTCCCAAAGGGGCTTCTGCTAAATCAATCTATGGATTCAGGGTTATGAGTATCAATCTGGTCCGTCTGGTCCGTCCCCAATTCGGCCATGAGAGGATTTAATATTATTCTGCCCATGAGGACTTCTTAGGGTGCCCAGTTGGCAACGTGGGTGTCTTGATTCTCAGGCTAGGCCGTTCAAAGCATGGTTTTTTGGGATGGATCAAAGTAAACTAGGAGCTCTACCATTGTTGATGCCTCTACTGTCTCTATCTTAGATGTTTCTCTCTTAGATACTATATAATATATACCTATGCTGGTGGTGCTACTGATGCTAAGTCACCAAAATTTAGATTGCTATCTCGCGATTGGATTTTGTATTACTACATATTGGCATTTACAACTATGTTTTATGAGAGGGATTCACACAGATGGACTAATTAGGAATAGCTAGGATAAGACCCAGCCAAGAGACCTAATCTGAGTAGCCATACCTCAAACTCTACGATGGTACATAAATTACGGGGACAAGGGGCCAAATCCATATGATCGTTGGATGCTGAGAACGAACCGGGTGAGCCTGCTCTGTTATAGGGACTAACGGATTGGGCGCGCAACACTACGAAGCTTTGGCTTTATAACAAGTGGCTCTTGAACCACCTATTACTCAAGTACCAGTCATGATAATGTTTTCTTATGGAGCCTCTAGATGACCTCCCAACTTCTAACTTCCACATTGCGTTAAATAAATTAGTGCATTTTCCTTTAATAGTACCATTGAAGATGGAGAGAATTTGGAATTGAATCAAAATAACGAAGATGGAAAGAATTGGGTATTGAATCAACTCATGTGGCTTCTTTATAATTTTATGTCAGGTAGCATGATTTCTAAGAACAAATGCAAAGGATTCTCCATCGTTGTTGTATTTTCCTATTTCTCTGTTACGCCCTATGTAGAATCTTCTACGACCATATTTTGCTTATAGGCCAAATGCAAATGTTATGGCCTAAGGCTATGTCTTTTGACCTTGCCATTGCTCAAGTTACAAAAAATATCCATGGTTAACCAAAATTCATAAAAGAGGCACTATATCTTTCCCACATGCCAATATTCCCTTTATAGGGCTTTGTGGTGGCCTAAGGCCCACACATAGTTCATGAGCCCTAAGGAAAAATGTTTTGGCCCGATAACTCTTTTCACATCAAATCATGGCCAGGGGACTGAAAGCCATACTTGGTGTGTCAAACCTCAAAATGATCGACATATCTTATTCATTGGCTAAATATTATCTATGTAGCATATAGGGCCTTTGAGGTCGTCTAGGGAATCACGCATGACCCATGAGCCCCTTACCCTTAGACGTTATGTTTTGACTTGATAATATGGCCCAACCAATGATAATTATTCTTGGTCGCACAGAGCTTGAAATGACCATTTCTTGCTTGTAAGCCAAATATTTCCCACATAGAGATGACATTATAGACTAGGGCCCATGACAACACATCAAACATGACGTTATGGTGAAACAATACATACAACAATCGATTTCTTTGCTAATTTTCTTGAATCTATTTTGTTAAATTTATACCTTTTTCTTTTTCTCTCATTAGTTTTAAAAATAAAAGAAAATACAACTTTAAGAAGAAGAGATGAAAGCCTATGTGATCGGGAGGGAGGGGATTCAACTCCCTATTGGTTATACATAAACATGCCAAAGAAGAAATTATATATCAATGGGAGGGTGGAGATGTTAAATCTTGAGATATAAATGGCTTGGGTCAATGTATGTGGGTTGGGTCGAGATTGGCTGTGGCAGATGTCTTGGATTGAGCAATCTCAAAGGAAGGTATGCCTACAAAAAATATTATGTTGTTATGTTATTGTGATTTTGCATATGGAGCATACCCCTGCATTGAGAGGAATTGAGGGCTCGTGTGGTGCATATGCGCATCCATTCCAGGGATTATTCCATCCTAAGAATGCCTCCATATTATTCAGTGTTAGAATAGGATAGGAATTATGCAATAGGAGACAAATATGAATCAATTCAAGATGCAATTTGAAACACGAATTCACTGAATTAGCTTCATTGTGGAGCTCTGATGGATGCTTGTAATGTGTTTGATGGAATACCTCAATGAGATAACTTTTCATGGAATGTGGTGATCATTTCTTATGCCAAACTTGGGATTGTAGACAAGACCATGAGTTCCAATATCGAGTATCTATCCTCTGTGTAATATCATGTGTTATAGAGTTCCTCCAAAGAAAAACCCAACATTTGCATGGAGAACCTATGATCTGGAACTTGACGTTTAGCTCAATATGCATCTCTTGCAGGATGCGACTCAATGATTGAATCATATTCCAATGGCACAATGTATGAAATAGAATTAACAACACACAATATAGAATAATACTCTATGATATTCCATTTATATATACAGTAACACATATTTCCATCCAATGAGTAGAATTCACATATCTCTAATTTCTACATATTTTACAAAAAAAAATTAGTATTCTACATATTTTGTGAGCTTTTAAGAATACGTTATTATATCTATCTAGAGCTAAAATGAACATTCCTTTCAAAAATTTTGAACATGGAGGAAAAGAGAATAAAATTTGTGAACTTGGCCAAATGAACTATACTGAATCCTGAATCCTAGTGTAAGTATTTCGTTTATGGTGACTAGTGATTGACTAAAATTTAATACTAATTCTTCAAAGAAACAAGCAGTGAAATTGAAAGCTAGTAAACGACATTTCTTCTGTTGACCAGTCCAGTCTCTCAAGATTAGAGGTCATTGTCCAGGGGTTAAAATTGACGCCCGTATGGACGTATTTGGGTTTTTTCCCCGTAAAATACACTTAAATTTGAAATTACCACGTCACCTATGAATTTTGTTTAATTTTTCTATCCGTCAAATTGACGGGAAAAGCCAAAATTGACCCGTATCTAAATTTTATTAATATATATAAAGACATTCAAATTTAGTATTATAATTTAATATGCGGCAATCAGGCTTCAAATTTGAAGCCTTCAGAGCCCTTAAAAGGCCATTTTACCCTTCATAGAAGGTCAAAAAAAAATTTACCATGCAAAAAAAATTGGTTTAATTTCTAGCCCATCAATAATGAAATTGAGTAAGCCTCGGTAAATTTGCAACAGAAGGGAAACTACAAAATTTGCCCTTCTAGGTTATCAATGATTCAGTGAATCTTGGAAGATTCCAGACTTAGAGTCTGTCTGGACTTAGAGTCTGCCCAAGTGCCCTCAAATAATTGAATCATGGATGAGGATCTGGGTCCCAATGGGCAGGACCACAGTGGGTCACTGTGCTGCCAGTGCCAAGTTCAACTCGATGAGTTGGGATTGTGACTCAGTATTTGATGTTCACTTTTAAAGCATTTAATGGCATTTGCTTGCATTACCGACTCTCCAACTTCATGAAATATTAAATCTTGGTCTGAGAAAATTCCAGCCTGCCAACTTGGTTTTCCATCTAGCATATTCTTGTTCACCGAGTCACCTGATCTCACAACTTACAAGGCACATGAGTATTTGAGTATATGATGTGAAATTAAATGCTCTTATGAGTCACATTTATGGATGGTGAATTTATTTGACATCCCTCCATTGTGAAGGATCCGTAAGGAAAAAAATAATGGTGTTTTTGGGGTTACAACTTACAAATTGTAATTTACAATGCATTGAGTAGTCTTTGTCGAATTCAAACCTATTTTGGTCCAATGGGTCTCTAAGTTGACAGACCAGCACAGGACTAGGATGACAAATCTTTGGTAGCAGGCTAGCAACACGTCGCCTTTTGTTTGTGTTCATGAATCGTATCCTATACTAGTTAGTCTAGTATTCCAAGATTTATTCCAATTTCCATTCATTTACTAGGGTCAGAATCATTTGAATCAACATTCCCTGTCTCGCCCGGTCCACCTAGGATGCTTAGTCTTCCTGTCTCATTGGAGGAAGAGGGTTAGGTAGCAAAGACAAAGGAAACTGGAACGGAGTGCCAACCAGAGAGAAGGTTTGTATAATATGCATATAGTAAGCTCTAAAATAAACGAAAGAATTCGTCATATACCCAACTTGATATTATCATTACTTAATTTTTCGGGTTGCTTACACAGTAACTCCTCCGCCCGAGTTGATTATGAGGGCATCGGCGATGGCTATGATTTGGAGAGGCTCGTTCCCATCATTATACCACCAATGGGATGCTCCTGCAAATATCGCTATTATGTCCCCCCTCCTCACTTGCCTCACCTTTTGAATTGAGTCCTCTTCTTCTTCTTCCTCTTCCTCCCATGGTCTCTCCGATCTACACCCTGAGTGCCCTCAAAACAAAAAATTATCTTTGAAAGTCTCCAGACACCTTGGAAAAACTATTCCCAATTTTCCCTCACATGTACAAATATATCTATGCTATGTAGAAGCAATTATAAAATGATTTTTTTGTAATCATGTGAAATATATAAACATACATTCGCCTAACTTGAGCAAGGTAAACCAACTCAAGAGCGTCGAAATATTGGGGAATTGAGATGGTGTTGCTTTCAATTGTCTTTTGTAGAAGGAAACAGCTGCGCATTCTAATTCCTCATTTCTTTTGTGGTGCACAACTCCAAGGTTCCACCTATGTCACATGTAGGAGCAAAAGAAGCAAAGGTAGAATGTTGGGTAGGCTAGATTGAGCTTCCCTGAACTTAAATAGATTGGAGAAGTCTCTAGGAGAAAAAAAAATTATCCTCGGTTTATAAGTATAGAACAGTCAGAGTTCGTGACTCATACTCTCAACTCTCCAATTTCATGTTTCAGTGTCTCCCTAATTTCTATTTCCTCTGGAAGATTTTGCAAAGCTAAGATGTCGACTTGGTTGTCATGAATTTATAGGTATGTACAACATTTTGTACTTGTGTTACATTTTATATATGGAGAAATGTTAAATGTGTTGCTTGTTGGAGTTCCTTCTCGTTTTATAAATATAAGGGTTTAAAACTTCTCCATCCAAAAAGTTGTTTGAAATTTGTAATGTATTGTGTGACCGCACATCCGCCAGACTAAGTCTCGAATACTCAATAGATCTAACCTTAGAAAACCCAATATATAAGTGAAATCAAAACCAAAATAATGTATACTTTTCATAGGCTAGGACCATAACTTCATTTGGGAAGAGGAGCAAGCAGAAAGAGACTGGTATTTGAGTTCCAAATATGCCAATGCTCTTTATTTGCCGTGAATTGTAAACATTAGGTTGAAAGAAAGAAAAATAATTGAATACAAATGTTTGAATTATTCCAATTTCCTTAATGAAATACAAAGGTTGAAAGGATAAAATATTTAACAACCGACACTGTAAATGTTGTAGACTCCAACCCCTCTATTTTCCTGTCAGCCTTCTAATAATGGAAACAAGAAGAAAATTACTCATGAACTAGGTCCATATGGAAAAACATATCAATTAGCTTTGTGATGGTATTTGTAACTTTTTTTGTTGTTAATGGAAATGTTGATTGGAAAAAACTTATGTTTTTAGTTTGAAAGATAATAATCCAATGATTTTAATAGCATGTAGAAAAGTTCATTTCAAAACATGTAAGCTAAAATGTCATGGAAAAGTTATTCTTCTAATTTTTTTTTACTTTTATGTTGTTTCTTTAAACCATTGTTTATGTTAATCATCAAGTGGTCACAACAAGTATCAACAATTTTAAATCATCTTTTTAGTTTTTGTTATGCCTTCTAACATAGCACTTCTAGTAGTATAGCTCTTCTCAAAACAATTCTAGCCACAAATAAGCTTTAGTACCCCATGAGGCTAATTTCATCCCCAATTTCATATTATTCATTCAGATAAGGTAGTGAGTAGTTCTCAACTACACTAATCACTTTCGCATGATAGGAAACAAACATTTCTGGTCACAAAATAAATAGGCCAAAGAACAATGCAATACAAGAAACCAATACTCCTAATGGTTATCACTATGTTCACATCAACAAAAAAAGTGCACCAATCTCTTTCTAAATGAGCTTTGTCCCAATCTCATCTTCCATCACCCCTACATTTTCTTCATTATCAACCTTTATTCTAGCCTCTCCTCCTCTATTCATGGGGTTTCGTTGGACGACATCACCAACAACGAAAATTCTTCATGGGGTTTCTCGCCTTCACCGATGATGCCTGATGGTTGTAATGAAGGTCCTCTCTTCCACATGAAGTATCTAATAGGTAGCCTCTCTTATCACAAGTAATTCTATTAGAAACCATGCATTTAATAAGAAAATCATTCTGTCTTCATTTCAAACGGGGGATGCTGCAATCTTTTATTGGTTTTTACTGAATGTTTGTGTGATTTGTAGGAGGGGTTTCTCCAATTTTTTCACCAGAAAGTCGCAGTCATTTAAGTCTCTAGAAGATGTGAAATGCGTAAAATACCTTGCTAAGATGGATAAGAAGCTTAGGAGTTTCCATTGCTTCCATTGTTGGGAATCAAAAATAAAGTCATCAGATAATAATCAGAGCACTCGACCACCAATACTCTTGGTAGGCTTATCGGAATCCATGGAAATGGCCTGCAAAGCTTCTTTTGGCCGTATCGTAAGATGAGAAAGAGAAGTATCCATTTAAAACTTTAATGCCCTGTATGGGGTGGCAGAGCAAACACTAATTTATAGATCCAGTTCCCAAGAGCTAGTCCTAAAAACTCTACATAATACTCAGAATGTGCCTCTTTTTATTTATTATGAACTTATCAAACCCTGATTGGTTTCGATTCGGGGATGGATGAAACTCCATCTGATGTAGATTCAGGATGGTTGATGTGGGTTTATGAATAATCTTGGGTCTAGAGTTCTACTGGGTGCAATATAGCCCTGCTGCATATATAATTTCGAGCAAGCAATCCGGTCTGTAATTGATGATTTTCTACACTGGAACGGTGAACCTATATGACAATATTCCTGCAGATAAGGTATGGGGATTTAAGGATGCTTCAAACTTCAAATGATTATGGGATCGAAGAAGACTTTGAACTAATTTAGAATATAATGAAATATGTTTGATTTTACAGGCCCAAGACATAATGCTAATTGAAAGCAGTGGAAATTATTCCAGTTATCAAAAGACTGAAGTCAAGAAATTATTCAGGTTATCAAAAGACTGAAGTCAAGAACAGATCTGGATCACAGACTGAGTAGAAAAAGTCAGTTCCAATAGTCATGAAGTTAACGAAAGGATCAGGTTCCATCCCAGCCTTCAATTAGCAAGGTTAACACAGGTACGACTAAGGACTGCAATCTTCCTTGGGACATTAATTTGATTCAATCCAACCTCCTCGATGCAATTATTTAATATTTAGATCAAGATTTAGAAAGGCTATAATAGCTCAGTGACAAAAACAAACTACTCAAAAACTAGAGCCAGTGTAGAATCCTATGAATAATGGTGTTCATGGTTAAATGCTAAATTTTCATGATGATTCTACTAAGTTCTAGGCCGTGAAGTCGTGAGACCAAGGTGTTTTTTCCTAGCTAAAGGCCTAAAACCTATTCAACAAATTGCAAGCTAGATTCTACCTCTGGAAATGCATAGTTATTCCTACAGATTTAAGGTTAAATTTTATATGCCAAAGATTTAAGAATTTGTTTTCTAAACAAATCTCAGCTAGATTCTAGTAAAATCATAGGAATGGGATAAATTCATTTTTATTTTTTATTTTTATTTTTTTGTTAATTTTTTGAAATTTTAAGATTTAAATAGGTAATCTATAATTAAAAACCATTGAGCCACTCACTTCCTTTTCTTGTATTCGATTTATCATATACCGCTTAGCACTTCATGGAGTGGAAGAAACAAAAGGTTCTTTACAGGTCGGTTGCCTTCTGTTGAAATCTGTTTAAAAATAGCCATAGTGCAGGTTCTCGTTTCAAATTATTATACATTAAAGTATTATAGAAATATATGCAAGATTATATGAGAAATGTTTGCAGGGATTTATTTTTTGAATTGCAGATCCATTTTGGTTGCTTAGGAATAAGTTTGAATACAAGGGTAATTTTTTTAATCAAAATTTATATGTAGGGCAGTTTTAAAAAGAAAACCGTCAAAAAAAATTTAAGTGATGGATAAGAATGCCCATCAAATTTAACCCCTGATCATCCTCCTCTGCGGTAGTTTTTGGAGTGTTAGTTGTAGTTGGTTGATCTGGAAAGCGGAACTCTTAACCAAAATCTCGAGACTGCTGTAATGTTTGAGCAAATGCTTGATACTTATGTATGTCGGCATCACTAACACTCCTCCTGCAAAATTTCATTGCTTCCTCAAAATGAGCTGTATTTATTTCTACAACTAGGCTATCATCTTCAATATCCATATCCATGGCATCAGGGTGTTCCTTCCTTTTCTTTTCTAATTCAATCTCCTTTTCAATGTGCTCTCTAATGGCATACTTTCAAGCACGCTGACATATTTCATTAACATCAACTCCACTAAATCCTTGTGTAGTGAGCAAGAGCTACAATATCAACCTCCCTAGAAAGAGGTGACTTTCTCAGGCATGCCTTAAAAATATGAAGTCTGGAAGCTTCATCAGGTAATGGAATATATATTAGCTGATCAAGGCGACCAGGTCGTAATAAAGCAGGATCGATAATATCGGGTCAGTTTGTAGCCCCAATAATGAAGACGGTTTTCTTTGCATTCATGCCATCAATATCAGTCAGTAATTGATTCAAAACTCTGTCTGCTGTACCCCCAGCATCTCCCACACTGCTACCATGCTGCATGGACATGGAAACCCAACCTTAAAAGTCACTCAACCCTGCCTGCATTTCTACAACCACTTTGGCTATGCAAACTTGTATAAATAATAACAATGTTACTGGCTTGAGTACTATGCAAACTTGTATAAACAAACAAATAATAACAATATTACTTTTACTTGCCTGAGTAGCAATTGAGTCGAGCTCATCAAAGAAAAGGACACAAGGTGCTCCTTGTCAAGCCTTATAAAAAATATCACACACATTGGCTTCAATTTCTCTGAACCACATTGTGAGGAGCTCCGGCCCTTTCACATTGATAAAGTTGGCCTGGCACTCATTGGCAATGGCCTTAGCAAGTAGCATCTTATCACAACCAAGAGGTCCATAAAAGAGTACACCTTTTGAGGGAGCCATGCCAAACTTCTTGAATTTCTCTGGATGTTCCACAGGATATTGAATAGTTTGCAAATAGAAATATGTCAAAGGAAATATACATTTATAATCAATCATAATTCAAAGCACAGTTCCAAGGGTTACCATCCACCCAAGGCATCATCACAGGTTAGGGAGAAAAACGAATATATATATATATATATATATATATATATATATATATTCAGGTCCTTGAAGATATTAACAAATAGCCGAGGAATATATATTAATTTTAATACCTCTTGAAGCTCTGTCTTGACATTTTCCAGACCCCCAATGTCCTCCCAAGAAACATTTGGCACCTCCACAACCTGAAAAATGAAATGTTTAACTTCAGTGGAGGTTTAATATAAAAGCAATTGAAACAAAACAACAAAACTCACTCAGGCTCAGGCTCTCTCTCCATATAACTAACTACTCAGTACTCACAGTATCACGGAAGGAAGATGGGTTGCTATTGCCCAAAGCAGCTTTAAAGTGCTCATTTGTAACGGCCATAGAATTCAGAATTTCAGCATCGATTGTTTCATCATCCAAATCAATTACATCCATTTTTTCTGTGATACACTGTAGTGCATCCTCGGTGCAAAGAGCTGCAAGGTCTGCCCCAACTTGTCCATGTGTATTCTTGGCAATATGTTCAAGATCATCCTATAAATAGCATGGAAATAATAGTGATGTTATGTGGATGAGGAGAGCAGAGCATATAATAATAGAAAGAAGTAATATGTTAGGATTCATGCAGAGCAGAGCATATAAGAGAAAGAAGTAATATGTTAGGATTCATGCAGAGCAGAGCATATAATAAGAGAAAGAAGTAATATGTTAGGATTCATGTAGAGCAGATATTAGAAGTATTACTTCTTCAACAAGCTTCATATTCTTTGTGTGAATGTGAAGAACCTCCAATCAACCAACTTCATCTGGAACCTAAAATATTCTGAGCACTGGATCAACGTTGTTGGGCCTATTTTTTTCTCCCATCACAATCACATGAGCTCGAGCTTTGATGCCATCCATCAATGTCAAGAGTTGAGATACAATGTGTCTCTCTACTTCATCATTTGTTTTCTCCCTCTTTGGAGCTATGGAGTCAATCTCATCGATGAAAATGATGGAGGGAACATTTTTCTCTGCTTCTTGAAAAGCCTTTCTGAGGTTGCTTTCACTCTCTCCAGCAAGTTTTGACATAATTTCAGAACCATTAATTAAGAAAAAGAAACATCCAGTCTCATTTTCCATTGCCCTACCAATCAAGGCTTTTCCTGAACCAGGAGGACCATAAAGCAAAACACCCTTAGGTGGCTTCACACCAATAGTTTTGAAAAGCTGGGGATGTTGAAGGGGTAGTTCAAATAGTTCCTTGATTTGTTCCATTTGTTTTCTGACACCACCAATATCATTGTAACCAACTTCATTCAATTTCTCTTCATCTTCTCGTTTTATTGGATCTCCTTCACAAAAGATTTCAGTGTCCGGAGAAACAATACAATATTCACCAGGATCTGTCCTGATGATTTTAAATTCCACACTGCGCATCCCACGCACAAGAAATAGGTCTCCTTTTCTCACAGGGTGATAGACTTCCAGGTAGTAAGCTGTATGAATATAAAACATAGACAAATTAAAAAAAACTAGTATACTAGGGAGTGGCACCCGGGCACATATAGAAAAAATATACTAGTAGTAGTAGTAGGCACTAGGCACTCACGTTTCAAGTAGGAATCAAACAGGTCACCTGTAACACCCTTAATAGTGTCATCTATAGGAAGAATATGGACACACTTCCCATACTTGATCTCTGGGCATTGATGAACAGACACCACATCTCCCAATCTTACTCTCACATTTGATCTAACAACTCTGTTCATTCTAATTGCATGCTCTGCACAGCTAACATCACCCACAACTATGCAAACTATATCTTTTCTTTTTTTACCCTGAACTTGTGATGTCAATTGTGTACTTAAGCAAATGGAGAGAATTCAAACTAAAACTAAAACACATAAGGGATTGCAATGCCATTATTGCAAGCTGCGTGGAAATCAATCAAAATTATAGAGCAACGAGGAACCTTAAGAAGGACTGTATTTCCCCTGAATAGCTACAACGTTTCCATTGTTTGGGGATTAAGGGCCACCATAGAATTGTCATTGTTAATGGCTTCATCCACAACTAGGCAATTATGAGCCTTCTTACGCTCAAGTATTGCAGTGCTAAAGTACCTCTTTGTTACCTTGCTGCTGCTGCTGCAAGAATTGGAATTTGGAAGGAAAATGAATTGATCAAATTAACAACCAACCAAAAACAGAATGTCAACAAAAAAAAAACAATATGTATTGATTGAAGCAGCAATATATTAATGGAATATCAGCATTGGCATAGTGCCAATGCCAGATTTTGCCACACTTATAAATTCTATTCTATTATATTCTAGAATCTCTTAGATTAGATACCCCTGCTCTTCCAGTTCATCTAACCAGACATTTATCATGGGTTTCTTTCCTACAACCTTGAATAGGAGAGATTGCATTAGGGGAGGTTGATCACCTCCTAGGCGAGCCATCTCCCTTGTTAGTGTTGGTGTTTTTCTTCAACTCTGTACAAACTTGCACATAATGACACTATTGAGTTGTATCTCTGTTCCATGCTCTGAGGCTGTTGACTTCAGGTCTTTTTACAACATAGGCTAGTTTTTTTCTTGTCATGTTTTTTCTAGGAACGACCTTTATGCACCCATTTTGTATCTCACACTTTTGTATCTAGTAGTCCCATTGACCTCTTTTATGCCCATTTGTTGGAAATTAATAAAATTATCATTTCTTATCTTATCTTCAGGTTGTGAACTAAATTATTTTTTGTTACTGTTCGAGCTTGTGTTGGTTCTTGTATAATGGATATATTAAAATTCCAAAGGCTAGAGATGCATGTCGGATATTGAAAGCAAATTCAATGAAAGAGTGCAAGTTTATTGGACATTATAAAATTGGAAACCAAGGTTGGCTAAGTGGGAAAATATCACATGCTATTTGTTCTTTTACGACTGAGATTTCTTCTGTTGATAGCCCAATAGATTTTTTTTTTAAATCAATGACATTTGGTATTGTTTTTTAAAATACAAGGTTTCAAGGTGAATTTGTTTTCCAGTAGGAAAAAACTTTAGTTGATTTGTAGCAGTGTTATGTTAGTAAGGTTTGACACGCATGGGACGTCTACTGCTTATAAACTGTTTTAAACCCCTATTTCCCTTTTATTACCAAATGGCACACTTGCCTTTAGGAATCAACTATTGTTATTTTTATTTCAATTTTGGAAATGCCATTAGGCACTTTTTGAATGTATGTACTTGGTTTAAGACTTGAGTGCTATTAATGTGAATAATAAAGTTTTTACTAATTTTCTAATCATTTTATAATTGTTTAATTTTGAATGAGAATTCTGAATGTGAAATTGTTAATTGATGAATTGTTGACTGGAAAATGTTTGAAATTGGTTATGGAGTGGAAGTTTGAACTTTGAATGATGAATTTCATCTGAAATTGAATATGAATTATTGCTGATTTACAGAAATTTCAATGATGTTTTTAATTTTAAATTTTTTTAAATATATAAATTTTTATAGGTATACCTTCATCCTCTGTATCAAAAAGTGTTGTACCCACATTCATACCTATACCCATGTGCTCTGGAAACCTAGGACTCAACAAAAGCTCAATTAAAACACAAATGAAATAAATACAAAAGATTTCAATGATGTTTTTAATTTTTAATTTTTTTTAGGTATATAAAGTTTCATTGGTATACCTTCATCCTCTGTATCAAAAAGTACTATACCCACATTCATACCTGTACCCATGTGATATGGAAACCTAGGACTCAACAAAAGCTCAATTAATATTATTAGTTGGGCCATATGTGGACATTGATGAATTTCTCTATCTTATCTCTTCTGAAAAAGCTTCACTAGATGTTGTCATTTGGGATTTTAAATGAGCTCGATTCAACTGAGTGTATCCAATTCCAAAAATGCTCTAGGACAGAATGCTCTCTAAAACCCTTCAAGACACAAGTTCTCACTAAAAAGATTGCTCGACTCTCGCAGTATATGAGTGAAGAAAGAACCCCATATGTTTTTTCTTGTTTATATGTTTTTTTGTTTCTTTAATTTATTTTGAAAGGATCGTGCTTTTGAAAACATGCCTTGGGCATCTAAGTTATTGAGAAGTGTCTGTCAGTGAAGAAAGAACCCCATGTGTTTTTTCTTGTTTCTATGTTTTTTGTTTCTTTAATTTATTTTAAAAGGATCATGCTTTTGAAAACATGCCTTGGGCATCTAAGTTATTGAGAAGTGTCTGTCAGACAAAATGGTCTGCTGTTGATTGGTTTTTTCTTGGTTGAGAAATGTGTTTCTTGATAAACCTTATTGTGAGTACAAAAAAACGCCTGGAAATGGCCAGAGAAAAAGTCAATCCATTTTTAGATGATAGGAAACAGATCGATGGCCAATTTGGTAAACATAGATTGAGACTACACTGTTCTTTTAAGTCTAAATTTCTTGATCTCTTTTTGTTGGAAGTGTGAGGAACTAAGGTTTGACATGAAAATGACAGGATGTTATTTACCAATTTAAGGCATGAGAATTAGTCTTTATTTACCTTAATAGTGCTGTCATGTCTTCCTTTCAAACCCTTTGGAGATATTGGTTGTATTATGACATGCAATTTAACCAATAAATACGTGAAAACATTGAAGA
The DNA here is from genome assembly GCA_001517045.1 of Pseudotsuga menziesii. Classification (NCBI taxonomy): domain Eukaryota; kingdom Viridiplantae; phylum Streptophyta; class Pinopsida; order Pinales; family Pinaceae; genus Pseudotsuga; species Pseudotsuga menziesii. The sequence continues at coordinate 704,698 of LPNX010319000.1, read as the reverse complement.
GATTTTCAGTTCATACTGAATAATGATGTAATTTACAAGAGGCACCATAGTTGCACTGTCCCATTCTCAAATAGTTTCTGGATCCATTTTCATTCTATACACAGTAAATAATAGTAGAGGAAAGATTACATGACCAAATTATACTTTTTATAGATTCCATCATATTATGTAATCAAACTTACATATATCACGACTTAACATGGCAGGAAGCTGTGGATTCAAGAAAACCAGTTTTAACCAAGTGAGTATTGTTTTGAAACAATATTAATATATTATGTAGGGCTATATTTCCCATACATTTCATTATGTAACACATAATGCATTTCCCGTCAAATCTATGTGGAGTATATACATTATAACTTGTGTTAAGGGTGAAAGGATAACTGCAATATCAAAAGGAAACATTGTATTATTACAATGTAAATGATAAATCTTCTTCTAGAAATTCCTCCATTTAATGAGATAGTGTTTAATTGTTCTGGAGTCAAGTTTTATATCTCAAAGTTAGGATATCCTCTGCACAATATATTCTCTAATTTTGGGATAAAACGACCTACAAGTCAAATGGGAAAATAATCAATACGTGCTCAATATCACTTTGAGGAGAGTTGGTCTTTGAATTTATAAATGAGAACTATTGGTATTAACGTGTCCACCTCTAACAATGGTTATCACAAACAGCTTCAACAAGATTCAAGAGAGATGGATAAGATATTTTCCTTGCAATAAGCTATAGATTCAAAAGAGATGGACACGATATTTTCCTTGCAATAGGCTCTTTGTAACTTATTGTAAAAAAATCACCTTTATTAAAGCAACAATGTTTTTCCTTTTCTTTCTTACATTTGTAGATCACATATGAAGTTGGAGCCACCATATATCTACCATTTTAGAAAGAATAAAAATGTTAATTACTGAAGAGCAGGGTTGAAGGGGAAGACAATGAAGAGAGGAGATCCAAACGTTGATGCAGAAGAGTGAAACTTGAGTTCAATTAGAGTTGTAGGATGTATTGTTCCTGGCTCATTCAGTGAGAAGGGAAGCTAGGGATACCATCAAGAATAGGCACAAACTTCCACAATATGTATGGAATCATTTGGAAATATGAAAGAACATAGTAAAGATAGGGTTTCCCTACTTGGAATCTCTAAGAATCAACAAGTTGTCATGGAGGATGGAAACAAGCAACAGGAGCAACTATAGCATCAATGCAACCAAATGAGTTTAGAGAAGCTTATAGAGAGGTATAAAATAAGATATATAATTTTGTAGTGTTTGACAAATGACCACAAAAGTAGGCCAACACGTCTAAAAAGTATATCCAAAAACTAAAAGTTAAAGTACAACATGGGATTGCAAAAGCATCTCATAGAACAGTGCCAAAGGAGATTTAATGTCATAACTAACAGGTAATCAACTAGCTAATAAAGGTAATAAATAAGCGTAAGAATTAAAGTGTGGGTACACAAAAAGATGACGTGAAATAACTAAAGTGTTGAAAGCAGAAGGAACTCAATGCTAAACAAGATGAGATGATGTCAAGCAGTGCCTGATCTGGCTGCTAGTGATGAGTATGGGGGCCAAGGGATGATATCCCCATCAAAGGTACCAATCATTGTGAAATATCCAATGCACTGGAAGATGATGTCCTCTGTGGTGTGGCCAGGAAGAGTCAGTCTGGCTGTATAATCTTAGTCAAAGAGCATAAGAGGGAGCCCTAATATCCTAATTTCTAACATCCAAGCTTGTGGAGAAGAACATATAGATGGAATAATGGATACGCTAAATGTAGGTTGTCTTCCTTAGGGCCATCTAGAGTTGAGCCATCCACTGGAATTTCAGCGTGACATTGTCAAGTTGGTGAAGTGCATTTCTTAGCCCAGCAAGAACAATGTCCATTTTCCCTCGATCAAGTTGTAGTTGATAGTGTGTTATACTGGCTTAGAAAATTTTGTTAGTAGGATGCCATGGATGGTGGTGTCAACACCTTTTTAGGACACCTGTGTGTTGGCTACCATTGTAATTTCCTCCAATGATATATTAGTGTGATTTTCTGTTCAAGATTTGCTTGCTGTCCATAATTTCCAAATTGCAGATTTATTAAGCTTAGTTACTTTGTACCATACAGTATTTGCACTCCTCAATGTTTTAATACAGAGTTCAAGTACATGTAGAATCTGAAGTGTTGATAGATGCAAACACATGTTTCTGTTTTAGGACCTATAGGTTATTCTTTGAGTGCAGATCTATACTGTGATGTAACCAACGTATATCCATCTTTGAATTACCTTGTACCATGCAGTATTTGCACTCCTCAATGTTTTAATACAGAGTTCACGTACATGCAGAATCTAAAGAGTTGATAGATGTGAACACATATTTCTGTTTAAAGACTTGTAGGTTATTCTTTGAGTGCATGTACGTAATGTGATGTAACCGGTGTATATCCATCTTAAGCCCAGATCTTCAAGCACTTAGAGGGATTAAATTTCGTTAGGCGTAATTTTTTTATCATTTAATATGAAGGAACTAATACATGACATGGGAGTAAATAATAAAAAAATTATACCTCAAGAAGTATGATCTCTCTTGGTGCTTGAGAGATCTAGGTTTATGACTTTAAGATCCTTGATAAGTAGAAGGCAAGTTGATATAGATGGAACACACAATTGATTCAACTTATAAAGAAATCCATCTTGATCTTTGTATTCTAGGAAAGGGCTTTGATTGACCACAGTGGGTTGTTGGATGGATTCCATGACCAGACCAAAGTAAAGGTCTATATAATATTGGGATTTCCAATCCTCATAGGATGAACATTTGATATATAAAATGGAACGGACCTTGGATAAGGGTCCATTAAAGAGATTAGGTACTTTATTGGAATATTGGAAGGAATCTAATTAGTGACAAGTGGTTTCTACACTGACGATGTTTTGATATTTGTGGTCTATTATGGGACAAAATAATTAACTAATTTTCTCTCTCTTTCTTGGGGATAATAGTAGTCTCCTTACAAATGGTAAACCTAGCCTTCCCACTTTATTTGTTTTTCCTTTAAGGAATGTTAAAAAACCAATTCTAACTGGTTGTTCATTATGAACATTTTAATTGGTCATGCATACATGTCTAGATTCTAGAGGGTCAGAGGTCATGCACAACATATCAATAACAATCTGACTCCAGCATTGTAAACAGTTAGGAAATGTTCCAGAAAAAAAATGTACTAGCTTGTTTAAGAAAGGAGGTTAAGATTCAGAATGCTGCATTAAAATGCTGAAATGTACACTGAAATAACCAAAGACAACAGTTTAGACAATAGCTTTATGAAGATGAAATGTACCATCCAGAAACAACATTAACTAAAAACAATTTTGAGTCCATGTATCTTGTTATGTGCACTTAAATATTTTCAATCCAGATTCTGTTTAATAACCTTATTTTTGTTGTAAAAGAGAACATCTACGTATTTAGTTGTCAAAGAGAGTATCTAAACTTCTGAATAAAGTCTTCAAGAGTCTGTCAAAATAGGATGCTTAATCAAGTGCACTAACATGATGACACTATAATTTTCAAGCTGTGGTCAATTTATTTCATTCACCAAGATTTGTTTTTAATATAATCGAAATTTCACCTGTGCAAATGAAATTATTTTGTTCATCACAATCAGGGTTTTACTCTTGTCCATGTAAATCCAGAGGTCTCACCAAAACTGAACAGCCTATTCCTATCATGATGAAAATTGAAACAACAACTAGACTTCAGGGGAGTCTTAAAGAATATTGAGGTAGGCATCTTCTTTTAATAACCATTCATGAGTGCTTCTCTTACCATCCCATTGTTGAACAAAATCACATAATCAACAAATAGAAACATTTATGTAGCAAGACACAATCCTCAATTGGATTCTACAACTATTTCTCAAGTTTAGGTTATTAGGTATGCAACACACATCCTTATTCTCTATCCTTCTCAAGTTTAAGTTATTAGGTATGCATCAATACATTATCTTGTTCTCTAAGACCCTTTTATGAACCACTTTAATAGATTGTGTAATTGTTTAGGATATTTTGTTGCTTGATCACAGTAGATTTTTGTGCTTATTAATGTGTTTGGAAAAATAAATTGGATTTTAAGCATCACTGTCTTTGGATCTTATTGTCTTTTATTAGAATTCAAATGATGAAATCTGTGTTAATATTGCTCCTCTTCCTGATTCTTAAAGGGTGCTAGCTCAATGGAAGAGCACCTTCCTTACAAGCAGGAGGTTGGTGGTTCGATTCCTCCATGCCCTAATGATATTGCAGTGTATTTCTAAAGGTAAAAAATGTAGTAGTGCAAGATGAATGCAATATTAGACGCAACACTAAATGCAAAACAAGATGTAAAAGTGGACATCACACCAAACACACAAGTGGATGCAAAAGTGGACGTTATGTCAGACACAAATGTGGACACAAAAATGGATGTCATAGTAAAAGCAAAATTGGATGCAAAAGAAGACTCAACACTAGACACAATTAATGACTCAAAACTAGATGCAATACTAGGCCCAAAACTAGATGCAAAAGTGGACTCTTAACTAGACGTAAAATTGGACATTAAATTGAGCACAAAATATGGTGTATCAATCGACATAAAAATAGGCGTAACACCAAGTGCAAAACTGGAAGCAACACTTGATGCAAACAAAAACCTAAAACGAGACACAATATTGGATGCAAGATGGGACGAAACATTGGATGTAAAACTAGACGTAATATTGAATACAATATGGGATGAAACATTGTACACAAAACTAGATGCAATATTAGATACAAACATGGGCGCAAAACTAGGCACAACACTAGGCGCAACACTGGGTGCAACATTGGGCTCAAACATAGATGCAAAAAAGACATCAACCAAGATGCAACACTAGGTGCAAACCTAGATGCAAAATACGAAGTAAAACAAGATGAAACATTAGGCACAAACATGGATACAAAAAAATACGTAAAACAAGATGCAAATTTAGATGAAAAAAGGGATGCAACATTATAAGTAAAATTGGATGCAAAACTAGACGCAATATTGGGCCCAAATTTAGATGCAAACCTAGATGCAAAATTGGACACATAATTTGATGCAAAACATGGTGCAAAATTAGGAGCAAAATAAGACGCAACATTAGATGCAAAATTAAGCATCAAACTGGGTGCAAACAAGGATGTAACAAATGACACAAAAAAAGATGCAATACAAGATGCAAAATTGGGCGTAAGAAAAGATGCAAAAAATTGGGTGCAAAAATGGACGCAAAAATGGATGTTAAAAAGGACAGAAAAAAAGATGCAATAGATGGCATTTTATGAAATTGTACAATAGCACTAGGTTTAGCGCCGGATTGTTCACCAAAATTGGGAAAAAATTACACTAAAATTTGGCGCTAAATTTGACGCTAAATCCAGTTTTTGTTGTAGTGAATGATGCATAGCATGATCTGGGAAATATTAGCACAAAGCCCACATGTTATTCACTTACATATTTCTCCATAATATATTATATATACCAATAACTAGTTAATACATGAGTAGAGGTTGGTTGAATGATTATAAGAAAGTTAGTACCTTTTAATGATCTAATCAATTATTATAAAAAATATTTTAATTCCTAGTACATTTTTCTATGCTTTATAATTTACATTGGTTTAGATGATGCATGAAGGAAAGCCACAAAATAAATAATATGGGAATTTGATAAACCAATTATGGATAAATAGAGGGAGAAACAGAGAAAGAGGTGTTATGAAGGCTAAATTCATGATGGATTTGACATGAACTGGGGTTATATATGTGGATGGGGAATTGGGTACCAGTAAGCTGCTCCTACCTCCTACCTTCTTTAAAGGTGAGATTGGATGCTTCTGACAACTTAGTGTAGCACTGTTAAAGCATTAGGCATGGTTATTTGCATGTAGGCTATCCCTTACGTACATAGCTAATAAGTCTAATTATTAGTGCTAGGCATTCAGGATCTTTCATATATATTCATATTATGTATAACATGTCAAGTTCGAACATATGTTGAGTTATTTTTTTTACAAATACCTTGATTCTACATTCGATAATGAGGTTCCAACTTGTAGATACAAGTGTTAAGTGGTGGGATACACATGATGGACTATATATGCATGAATTATTTCTTCCCATTGTATTATATTTAGAGTAATCATTTTGTTTTGTTTTGTAATAAGCTGTATATTTTACTGATTGTCACTAAGAGGACCTAGTGAACTTGTTTATTCATTATAACTATGAATATATACCTCACCTAGTGACCTTGTTTCCTATTTGTGAAGTACAAAAAATGTTCCTTGCATTAGAATTTGGGGAAGACCAATGGAAGTTGTGACAAGGTATTTATCAAGTAGTATTTTGGTTGATTAAGACAAATACTAGTAACAACCAGTTGTATGATTGTTTATTCCTTACTACGAGAAAACTTCATTGGCTCTATTGTGCTAGCAGAGGCAGTTTTTTCCCAAGAAGTTTATAATTTGCAAATTCTTAGGACATTGATGTAAAATTATACAATATATTTTATTTAAGGGTGCTAACTCGATAGAACACACCTTCCTTGAAGGAAGGAGGTTGGTGGTTCGATTTCTTCCGTGCCTACAAGGTCATCTATATGTAGATTTTGGTTGATTTTTTTGTCATTTATCTCTCATTTTGTACTAGTTATTTAGTTTGTGACCGAGTAGTGGTTTTGAAAAGCTATTAATGTATTGAACTCACTGAAACGTTCATTCAATTGATCTCTCTTCTATATTTCTTTGTATCTACACCAGGGGTTCTTATATCTATCTATATATTGCACCTAGGGTGCTAAAAGAAATCTAAGATTCTAAAAGGCATTCTCTACTATCAAACATAATTATACTAAGAATATTTACTGGGGTTTTCCATCCTCATAGGTTTGAGGGTTTTTCGTTGGGTACATCCTGTGTTATGGTTGAATGTTTTATGTGATTGAATGTTCTATTGATTCAAGTATTTGGTATTTCTGCATTTAACTAATTAAAGATCAAATCTCAACATAGTTGCAAAAAATTAAACAAAATGGGCCATGTTGAAACCCAAAATGTTGCCCTCAATTTTTTTAACTTTTTGCAAATTTGGTTTTTTGCTCCATTAGTTCCGAACTACTTTCAATCCATGTGGCTTGGTTTATTTTTTCCATGTGTTTTATTTGGATGTAATGTTGAGAATAGGGAAAATACATATTTGATACTTTCCATCCAATATTTGTTGAATATGAAATGGCTTTAGCTTCAGTAACTACAATACTCTATCGAGTGGATCCCCATGATGCTTTCATGATTGGAGAATATATTTATTTGCATGGTAGATGTGTGACATTTATACAGGTAATATAAGGCAAGTGTAACACCTTGGTTCTGACCCCATTTGCATTAAAAATGTATGATGTATATATTGTAATTAATCATGGTGTGGAGCTAAAGTGAAAAGCCCCATTATTGATTTAACGTTTTATGTTTCGGCGATTAAAATCGTTGCCGATGTGTTATCTCCTAAATAAAAAAAATTTCAATAAGTCCACTCAAACAATTTATTTTTTGATAGTGATGAAGATTTTAGGTCATATTATGAAATATGTTTGGGTGACTAACAAAGTTGGAATATCTGGTGTTTTGTTTTTCAATAAATTTGAAAGTTTTTATCTTTCAGTGGCCTAGGAAAACTTTCTAACAGTTCATTAGCCACCAAAAATCCAAACTTTCAGAAGCTAACAGTTTCGGCTTAGGACCACATTAACCACCAAAATCCTGTTGATCATGTTTTTAATAAATTTTGGAAAGTGAACTTTCGGTGGCTTAGGAGAACTCTCCAATAGTTCATTATCCACCGAACAGCCTTGGTTTCGGTGGCTTAGCAATGGGTCCAAAAAGACATTAAACCACCAAAAGCGCATTAACTTTGTTTTAAATAAATTTTGGAAAGGAGACTTTCAGTGGCTTAGGTGAACGGACCAATGGTTCATTAGCCACCGAAAGGCCCAGCTTTCGGCAGCTTGCAAATTAAACCCTAGATTCTCTTAACCACTGAAAAGGCCAAAAAAGGAAAATGGTTATCTGTCCATCAAAATCAAACTCATCAGCATGAGGCATGTCATAATCTAGCACTTGAAACCATTGAAAATATCGGGGGACTACAGTAAATCATAAATTGGTGGCTAAAAGATCGCTATTTATCTGAAATGATTGATGGAAATCAAAACCCTAATCTGCCTTCCATTTGTCCCACGACCGTAGTAAAACCTCTACAAAGCATCAAGTCCCAGTTGGAAATGATTACTAGGATGGCTATCTCGTGGTTATCACTAGAATCCACCATCATCCTACTCAAGTACTGAGCGAGTGGTTAACCCCTCAAAATCAACACCATATCTTCAGTACACTCCACAGTGTCTACATGCATTCTTACTACTCAAGGCCATCCCTGAAACCAACGTGTTAAATTCATTCATAGAGTTTGAATTTTGGTTTTTTTCAGGTACAAAGAAGCATAGCCCAGAGATGAAAAAGGGAGGAGGACCTTCTCTTAGATAGAAACTAGGGGACATCAGCTACCTTGAATCACATCCAGAAGTTTGTCAATTCTTCAAAGATGTAGGTTGTTACAGGTTCTATGAGAAAATACAAGGTTAACACCAGCAAGTGGAAGAAGCATTTACCCTTTCTTTTGATGGCTCTAAGGCGATGATAGGAAAGGAAGAGTTCCTAGTGGATGAAACCTTAATTGCAAAAGTGACAGAACTCCCAAGAACTTGGGAGAAATGGTTTAAGACCACCATTACTAAAAATGTGGAGTTCAGATCTTAGATAAAACTTGAACACAGAGATGTAGTATGGAAGAAAAGTGTTCCACCCACCTGGCTAGAGGAGAGGTGGCACCAATTATTGAAAGCAATATAGGTGTATATAACCTGTGAAGGTAGGTATAATAGGGTGATAATATTTCACTTCAAATTGATGAACCATTTTACAGGAAGAAGCCCTTTAAACCCACCCTTCTACCTCCACAAGAGCTTAACCAATATGGCCCATCACGTCAAGGCCCAGCCCACTAAAATTGCAAAAAGGTTATCTCACCATGGCCTGATACAACTCATAGTTCAAGAATTGCTGCAAAGGAAAAACATAGCATGGACATATTTTTCATTATAGAATAAGTTGAAAACAGGTCTACAACCAAAAGATAAAGGAAATTCCCCTTCAAATAAATCCATCACCCCTAGGAGTGGGAAAAGCAAGAGGAGGGCCATCTCACAAGTGATAGTGGATCAGCCTTCTCCCACTTCTAAAACCAACCAAGCTAAAAGAAACCTCAAATTCAGTGGAGAGGAGAAGGAGGCCCCAGCACAAAATGGAAATATTCTGAACTTACCCTACTCAGACTCAGAAGAAAAAAGGGAGGAAGAAGTTGACCTAACAGAGTAGGTTGCAGTAGAGAATGAAGAGTTTCATTCATCAACACCAAGGGAAGGGAAGGATGAACAAATAGTAGAGACTTCCTCAAGAATACCTACGTCTTAGAGGATGAACTAGTTGTTAGGGAAAATACATGAAATGGAGATCTTAGACAGAGAGGCAAAAATAAATAATGCAATATTAACCAAGAATAATGCTAAGTTACACAATTCTCTACTAGAAATGAGAGGGATGAATGTCCTCCTGAAAAGAAGGAATCAGAGGTTAATGAGGGACAACACCATATTTTACAGAATGATCAGGCTGATGACATTATAGGATAAAAACTCAAACCCTATCCCTCAATCTCAGCTTCCACTAGAAACCCTAGCAGAGGCAACAACAAGCTTGCAAGATCTTGTGGCAGCTCATGAGGTTTTTGTTTTGCCAAACCCCATGCAGGGTGAAGGAGTACTAGAGAATCAGGTGTGAAGTCTAAAAGGCTGATTAAAGGATAATATATTTTTTTTGCAGAAAACAGAGCTTTCGGTGGCTTAGGCAAACACATCAGCTGTTCATTAGCCACCGAAAGCAGAGCTTTCGGTAGCTAACATACCCAGGATTCTGCTTCCTTAACCACTAAAAGAAAAAAGTGGTGCAGAAAGATATTTTGGCGCACAGAACCAGTTTTGGCAAATACATCTATCTCAGGGATGAAATATAAAGCTGAAATTTGCTTAAAAGCACCATTGGGGGAAGTCTGTTCCAGTTTTGAGGATACAATCAAGGAGAAAAGGGTCACAAACCCTACCTGTTCTTTTACAAACAGTCGCTTATCTATCAGATGACATGTTATAGCTCTACTTCAGTACTCACTGCAATCATCAAAAGGTTCAATGAGTGAACAAGTGTAAAATTTAGATAGACTAGTACTTAAATTAGGGTTTTTGACCTAATTTTGCAAAAAATATTTATTTTTATCTATTTTTAGTAAATCAGATCCAACTTTTCAGTATCTGAATATTTTTGTAAAGGCTATAAAACCTAAGACTTATTTTGAAGAAAGGTTTCGCCTTCGGTGAATTTTAGACCCCTATTGTTATCAAGCTTCTCATGTTATTCATCATTTAATATAAGCTCTTTTTCCATTATATGTTTAGCTTCCATATCTTTTATGTTTTGTACTTGTGCTTGAATGTCTGATTTAGGTTTATTCTTTTTATCTAATGCAATATAGCTGTCATCCTATCTATGTGTTGATGAGTTGAATTGCAAGTATTCTTCCTTGTATGATTAGCCATTCATATGTTATTTTTTTATGTATGAATCTCCCAGCATAGTAAGTTCTCCATTTATTCACCTTATTATCAACCCTATGAACATTGGTGGTTAGAATCCGTATTTTTTGATTGAGTTTTATGCATATATTGGGAGAGTGACGTATTGTACTTCATCTGAATTGATCCATTTAGAAAAAACATTAAAAACATTTAAGTTACCAAGCACCCTTGAGGTGCAACCTAGAGGAGATTCCTGGAGTGATTACAAATTGGCGCCGTTGTCGAGGAGAGGAGATTGAAGCTCAACTTCCCTGGTAGATGACATAGATCCTTCTTTGATGATAGACAAAGTCTGGACACTATTTTGGTTGTAATCATCTATCTAGTGACTCCATTGGAATAAGGTGGCTTCAAGAAGACCAAGTACCATAGCAAACCCTCAAGGGCCACCAGTAACACCTCTTTCAAATTTAGAAGAGATTCTAAGAAGAGCTAGGGATTCAATCACACAGACCTCCAGAGCTGTAAGGGAATCCACATTAGGTATTTCAAGTGGTATTTATGCTATTATATCAAATAGACCTCCATTTCAATCCCTTTCTGCTGAAACATATCATTCTCAGGAATTTATAATTGTATCAGAAAATTTTAGGGTTGAGGAATATTCAAGCACTGTTGCTTGTCTAGATCCAATCCTTGGCGACTCCATTGAGATAAATCCGCCTCGAATACTTTCTTAGCTACCACTCACACCAGTAGTGTCATTTTCTTCCCTTTCCTTACCTACTTTCAATATGAATGTCCCCCTAACCAAAATGGAAAGGATCCTTGTAGCTAGGTATGCCCCTCTGAACTTTCCTAACTCCCTCTCTGCTATCCCTACTGGGGATTATCTCAAATACATGCCTAAATTTACTAGAGAGGGGGATTTCACAGCTGAAGAACACCTAGAGGCATTCTACAGTTATGTTGAGAACATAAACATAGAACAAGAAGATGTGTGGACTAGGGATTTTGTGCAAAGTCTAGATGGTCAGGATAGGAAATGGTTCCAAGAGTTTCCTGCTGGATCAATAGCAGGCATTGAAGCCCTAGATGACATATTGTTGAAGCACTAGGGAGAGAGAAGAGACCGCCTTTATTATATCACTGATTTTAGCAATCTGAAGAGGGAGAATGGTGAGTTGGTTTCTAACTTCACCAAAAGATTTAACAAGATGTTCAGCAATATCCCTGCTGAGATCAAGCCAACTGACACCTTAGCCAAGATCACTTATGCCAATTCCTTTGACTTTGAGTTCTCCCTTCCTCTAAGGGAAAGAATATATGCTTCCTTGTCACTCATGTAGGATGCTACCCTGGAAGTTGAATCCAACATCGTTGCATCTCAGAAGGTCAAGGGAAAGGTAGATAGGAAGAAGCAACCCATAGATCCTCTTGGCGCTTCTTCATCAGAGAATAAAATTGACAAAATGGCAAAAATGTTGGATAGTTTGACTGCTGAAATGTCTAGGCTTAAGGACCAAGGGAAAATACCTATGAGGGGTAAAGGACCAAATGATTCCGCTCCCATAAACCCTAACTTTGTCGCTTATAGAAGAAATAACCCACCATCTCAGATCCTTCAAAGGTATAGGAATCAGGCTGAGGACCAAAGAATCCGAGCTCCTTTTCAGAATGTTGTACTAGAAGAAGAACCAGATTTAACCCAATAAGAAGGAGAGGTAGAAGACAACATTAACTGCATAGAGGATGAATTTGATTACTCTTTCTTGACAAAAGGAGAATATGAGGAAGCCCTAATGAATGAGCAGATCACTAAAGAAACATTCTATTAGGAAGATGATCAAGGAGGTTACAATCTGAGGTCCAGGATTGTTTCTCTTGCCAAGAAGAATGCTATTCCTACAAAGAAACCTACTACTCCTGCTAAGAAGATTGTTGTTCCACCAAGGAAGATGGCTGCCACTTCAAAACAGTAGCAAAGACCATTACCGCTATCAGCCCCTGATCTTGTCCAACTCAAAGCTCCATCACAAGAGGTAAGGGTTTCTGACAAGCTATACTATTCTTTCAATCTTGAGTCAGAAATTCAAAAATTAAAAATCCCTCCGCTGTTAATAGAGCTAATGAAGAACGATTCCTACAAAACATCTATATTGAAATCCCTTCAATTGAAGATGCCCATAGATATTGACTTTGTCAATCTAAAAGATGTTAAACCCATGGTAACCCTAGGCCCTATGATTGAAGAGTTAGATGAGGCCTGTCCACCTTTCTACATATACTTGAATATACATGTCAAGATCCTTCACAACTGATTTCTTGACTCAGGAGCATCCCATAACCTAATGGAAAAAGCAGTAATGGATGAGCTTGGCCTCAGCATTACAAAAACCTACCATGACCTGTTCTCTTTTGACTCTAGGAAGGTCAAATTCCTAGGCCTCATCAAATACCTTGTTGTAAATCTATCCCAGTTTCCCTAAAAAAGAATAGTGATTGACATAGTAGTGGATGACCTCCCTCCTAAGTTTGGTCTCCTATTTTCTCACTCATGGAATAAAATGTTGGGTGGTACCCTTCTGATGGATCTGACATATGCTACAATCCCAATGTTTGGGGGGGAGACCAAGAGGATTTACAGAGAGAATCACCTAGCGTACATCATAAGCAATGAAAATAATTCTGTGAACCATCCTATCTATGCAGTGGACACAGAATTTGGGTCATGTATTCTATAGATAGATGAATCCTAGCAAATGCCAATCCAGCTTACAAAGCCCATTTATCAAAATCTTGAAGAAGTGACCACCTCAGTTTGGAGCATGTTTTTTGATGGGGCCAATACTCAAGCCTTAGCAGGTGAGGTGTAGCTTTGATTTCTCCATCAAAAGAGACTATTGATCTATCTTACAAACTTGATTTTAAGACTACTAACAATATAGAAGAATATGAAGCATTGATGTTAGGAGTGAAGGATGCCAAGGAAATGGGGATCATGTGCCTGAAGATCTTTGGAGATGCAGATCTTATCATACAGCAGGTCAACAACACTTTTCAAGCAAAGAATGTCATACTGAAGGCTTACAGAGATGAGGTCTAGAAACTCAGGGGCTCTTTCTGTTAGTTTTTCAACATTAAGCTAGCACTATTAGGATCATTAACTATGAGAATAACAAGCACAACAATAAAAAACAAGAGACAATGAACACAGTGTTTTTTTTCAGGGAAACCATAAATGGAGAAAACCCTAAAACTTCCTCAGAGATAGAATCAACACCAAAATAGAAAATCCCAAAACAGTAAGTGATTTCCTGATAGCAGTAACCTTCTTCTTATCTAGCCCTAGTGTCTTCTCCTCATTCAACTATGCGCTACACTTGAGTGTGTATGAGATGTGTGTTAAATAGGGAAGTCACTTCTCTATTTATACTACTTCCCAGCATGACTAAAACCCTACCAGGGCCGACTTCAATAAGTGAGTCTAATAACCATAGTGACCTGGAACTGCAAGGACTTTAACCCTTAGACAATAGGAGGGTTACCTACAATGACTTGACATGACTTGTTTACATTATAGATGCTCCCAATCAGAACATCGAGGAATGACATCATGAATCAATTACATTATAGACACATCCCAGAATAAACATCGGCTACAAGACATAAGATACATAGATGAATGCATTCCAAAGTTACAAATACATCAACACTCCCTCTTAACCAGGAAGGTATTCTTTCGACACAATTTTCAGCACTGGTCTTCTTCTCTGCAATGACTAGATCATCTTGTCATCTTCATCTTCAAGTCTTCTTAGTCTTCAAGTCTTCTTTGTCTTCAAGTCTTCTTCATCTTTGAGTCTTCTTTGTCTTGTTCATCTTCAAGTCATCTTCTACTTCAAGTCTTCTTCATCACGGGATCTACATCATCATGACTAGTGGCTCATCACTGCTAGATCATCATCACATCTAGATCATCACTCGATCTAGATCGTCATCAAGTTTGGATCATCTTCACATATAGATCATCACTTGGTCTGGATCATCACTTAATCTAGATCATCATCGAGTCTGGATCATCATCACAACTGGATCATCACTTGATCTGGATCATCATCAAGTATGGATCATCACATATGGATCACTTGATCTAGATCATCATCAAGTCTATATCATCATCTACTATCTCATAATGGTGATATCTTGATTCTTCTTGTCACAAGAAGTTCTACATAATCAATCCTGTAGGCCTACCCTTCATGTATGTCTTCATCAGCGCTTATATCTGACACTTAAGTCAGAATGGCCCGCCCATCTCTTACATCTGAGCTCATCTTGTCAGACAGGAACGCCCAACACCCACATCTGACCTCATCTTGTCAGGAAGACCCAACACTCACATCTAACCATGTATAAACACATCGCACCAGAATGGCTCAGCACTTATATCTGATCATGTGCAAGAATATCGTATTGAAAAGGATTTGCACTTACATCCAACCCCATCTTGTCAGAAAGGCATAGCACTCACATCTGACCATGTGTAAACACATCGTGCCAGAATGGATCAACACTTATATCCGACCTAATCCTATCAGAAAGGCTCTGCATTTACATTCGACCATGTGTAAACACATCGCATCGAAAGGGCATGCACTCACATCTGATCATTAAGGAACTAATCCTATCATCACATCAAAATGGCCCCCAGTCCTAGAATGAGATACCTAGTAACTGACCAGGTACCTCCATTCCCAGAATGGTAGCTGCCCTTACATATGACCTACTCGTCAGAATGGCCAACACTCACATCTGACATGGGAGGAACTTAATCCTTTAGCCATGACAGAATGGTTCAGCCCTTATATCTAATAAAGTGGGAACACATCCCTCTCTCACATCATAATGGATTCTCAGTCCTAGACTGAGTTTTCATGGTAACTGAACAAGAACCTCCATTCCCAGAATGGCTACAGCACTCATATGTGATCACTTAGGAACCAATCCTGTAGTCGCATCAAAATGGCTCAGCTCTCATATCTGACATGTAAGGAACCAAATCCTCTAACCATGACAGAATGGCTCAGCCCTTACATCTGACCATGGAAGGAACTTAATCCTCTCCCATGTCAGAATGGCTCACAGACTCATCACTTCCCTTTGGAGGGAACCTCTATTTGAAGAACACCAAGCTTCTCCCTGAAGTAATCAAACTTCACCCTAGCCAATGGCTTCGTCAATACATCAACTATCTGATCATCCGTCGCAACACACTGGAGCTTCAGTTCTCCCCTCTGCACCATATCCTTGATATAGTGATACTTTATCTCGATATGCTTCGACTTGTCATGGAACATTGGATTCTCTGACAACTTCATGCAACTCTGGTTGTCACAATGTATACAAGTAGCATCCAACTGGAGATCAAATATATCAGACAATAGCTTCCTCAACCATACTGCCTCACAACTAGCTGAACAAGCTGCGACATACTCTTCTTTAGTTGTACTTAGTGCCACACAGGATTGCTTCCTGGTAAACTAAGAGATCAGACCTGATCCCATATTGAAGCAACACCCTGAAGTGCTCTTCCTATCGATGGCACTTCCTGCCCAATCTGAATCAACATAACCATCCAGGTTAATCTTCTGATTCACCTCGTACTTAAGCCCATAATCAAGTGTACCCCTCAGGTACCTCAGAATATGCTTTGTAGCAATCAAGTGAACATTTCTCGGATCTGTCAAGAACTAGATCAAGGTGTTCACAAAAAATCAAATGTCTGGTCTCATGTTCATTTGGTAGATCAAGGACCCAATCATCTAATGATACATCATAGCATCAACTGACTCTGATGAAGCATCACTCAATAGATTCAAGTTTGATGCCATAGGTGTGGCCATGGATTTGCAGTCCATCATCCCAAACCTCTTCAGTATCTCTACTGCATACTTCCCTTGTCCAAGGAAGATTCCATATACACTCTGCCACACCTCCATGCCTAGAAAATAATGCATCATACCCAAGTCCTTCATTTCAAAATTGGCAACAAGATTTCTCTTTGTATCAGTAATCAACCCATCCATACATGTTACAAACATATCATCTACATATAGTAGGAGCATCATTGGGTTTCCATATTCAACCTGTAGTAAAGGTTGGAATCTGCTTTACTCTTGGTAAAGCCCAAACTGGATAGAAATCTATCAATTCTGTCGTACCAAGTGCTGGGTTCTTATTTCAAACCGTATAGGGCTTTCTTCAATCTGCATACATGAGACTCCCTGTCATGTGTCTCAAAACTGAGTGGTTGTTCTACATACACTTCCTCTTCTACTACACCACTCAAGAAAGCAGTCTTGACATCCATCTGGTGTATCTTCCATTTCATCACTACAACCAGAGCTAGTACTGATCTGATGGAAATGTATTTGGCTACAGGTGCAAAGGTTTCTTCATAATCTATTCCTTCTTTCTGAGAGAAACCCTGAGCCACAAATCTTGCTTTATATTTTTCAATGTTTCCTTCTACAACATTCTTGATCTTGTAGATCCATTTGGAAGTCACAATTGACTTCCCTTCTAGTATTGGGACAACATCCCAAACATCATTCTTCATGATCGATTAGTAATCTTCAATCATATAATCCTTCCATTCTTTCCATTCTGCCACTTCTTCATAACTAGAAGGTTCTTTATCAATGAAATCACATAGTAAAGCTACATACCCAGAGCATAATTTGGTCCTATTTCTTTCTCTGCGATTCTCTTCTGGAGCCCCATATATTTTTGCACCTTGGATAATTTCACTTACCCAAGCAGGTTTCCTCTTATGAGGATTCTTCTCCAGAGGTGGATCTACAGGTCTTTGTGGTTCTTCAAATTCTTGATCTTCTTCTTGAGTTTCTTCGTTCATGGTTGTATCATGAATTCTGGGTGCTTCTGCTTCTTTAGGTTCTTCAGCAGGTCTCTTTCTGGATTTGTTGTAAGCTGTGTCTTCATAAAATGTCACATCCATGCTGATTTCAATCTTCTTTTATCCCGGGAAATATATTCTGTAAGCCTTCGAGCTTTCATAGTATCCCACAAATATACCCTTCTTTCCTGAAGGATCTAATTTTGTTCTGTTCTCTTTTGGAATGTGTATGTACATAGGAAAACTGAATATTTTGAGATGGATGACTTCTGGTTTCTTTCCAGAGAAGACTTCTGCATGAGTCTTATTCTCGAGAACTCTATGTGGAGTACGATTCTGTACATACACCATTGTTCTGGTAGCTTTCACCCAAAGATGCATAGGAAGATCTTGAGCATGAAGCATAGCTCTTACAGCTTCCATGATAATCGTGTTCTTCCATTCCATAATCCCATTTTGTTGTGGATTATAAGGAGTGGAAAACTCCCTCTTAATCCTTGATTCTTTACATAGCTCTTTGAATTCATTCGAAGTGAATTCTCTGCCATTATCTGATCGAAAGGTCTTGATCTTCTTTTCAGTGTGATTCTCAATCAAGGCTTTGAATTCCTTGAACTTGCTGAATACTTCATCTTTGTTCTTCATGAAGTAAACCCATGTCTTCCTAGAAAAATCATCAATAAAAGAAACATAATATGCATACCCGCTTAGTGAGCTTGATGACATAGCACCGCATACATATGAGTGGATGATTTCCAAGATTCCTTTTGCTTCACTTTCGCTACTTGGAAATGTCTTCTTTGTGTTCTTTCCTTTCGTACATCCTTTGCAGACCCCATCATGTTTTTCTTGTATTTCTGGAAGACCTTCAACAACTTTTCTTGCAAGAGGTAGTGATCTGTAATGCACATGTGCAAGCCTTCTATGCCAAATTTCACTTGGCTCTACTGTGTCATGGACCAAGGCTTGTTGTGGATGTACCTTCAATTTGTACAAACCTGCTTCTTGTTCACCAATCAATATTGCATCATCAATAGTCTTTCCTTTTGGCGACATGATGACTTGACCATCTATGAATGCAACCCTCATTCCTTTTGCATCCAATGCTGATATGGAGAGAAGGTTCTTCTTGAGTCTTGGCACATACAAAACTTCCTTCATTGTCATAGACTTTCTAGAGTCTAGCTTATAGGAAGATTCCCCACTACCTTTTATTGGATATTGGTAGTCATCTCCTAGATTCACCTTGTGAGGTGATTCATGTTCTGAAAGTTTCACAAAGGATTCCTTGAATCCAGTCATATGTTTGGAAGCCCCACTATCTATAATCCAATCAGCACTTCCATGAGTAATGTTTCCTGTGAGAGCAGAAATCAAAACATATTCATCCTCGCTTGAAGAATCTTCACTTTCATATCTGGTTCTCTTTGATGAAGGTTCATCATCCTCTGCAGCATGAGCATGATGTCTTCTTTTGTTTCCCTTCTTCTTGTGAGAGCTACTTTTGTTCTTAGGACAATCTCTAGCAAAGTGTCTGTTTTCATCACATGTATAGCAAATAAACTTAGACCTATCCCTAGGCTTTCTAGAGCTATTCCTTTGATGAGAGTACTTACTTCTGTGATGGCTTGATCTGGGTTTCTTGAATTGTACTGTGAGAGATTGATCTTCACTTCCCATATTCTCTTCTCGAGCTGCTATCCAAGATTCTTATTGAGAACATTCTTCCCACAGTCTGTTGAACTCGACTAACTTCTTTCTATTATAGGTCCCTTGAATGAAAGAGTCCCATGTCCTAGGGAGACCATTCAAGGCGGTCATCACAATTTCTGCATTCTCCACTTCTTCATATACTGCTTCTAATTGTTCTTTGATCTGAGAAACCCTTGTGAAGTAAGAATGGATGGTCTCTGCATTCTGGATCTTCACATTCTTCAGTTGATTCCTTAGAGTCATCTTCCGGTTTATGTTCTTCCCTTCAAACAATTTGGTTAGGGCATTAAACATAGCTTTAGGTGTCTTGAGAGAGGACACTTGAGGGATAAGGTGATCCTTGATAGAATAAACAATGATCCTCTTTTCCATAACTAACTTCTTCTTATGAAATTCCTTAGCCTCATCTCCCTCTGGAACTGGAATCTCCTCATTGACGTCAGAGTCCAACTCATTCTCTTCCAAGACCAGGGAGATCCTATACTTCCAGGCTCAAAAGTTATCAACTCCCTCAAGCTTTTCATCAAGCTTGGTATGATGAGACATCTTAACTAAGAACCTTAGATGGAAATACAAAAGATTTAGATCTTACCAGGTCAAGATGTCAGATCTGGATTTGGAGTTGAAATCCTGCAGTACTCGTTCAGGAGCAAATTAGGGTTTTGCTTTTCTGGAGTTCTGTCCAACCAATTGCTTTGAAATTGATCCCTAACTTTGATTTTGGGGAGGAGATCAATATAGGCCTGGGATCACTAAAAAATTACTCTTTTGTGGAAAGCCCTAATTTTTGGTAGCAGTGTCGGGTCCAAAACTAAAAAACCTCAGAATTGGATTCTACTTCGATAGAAAGATGCGCCCTAAGGAGGAGAGTTATTCCACCTTACTTTTGCTGAAAATCTGTGGAGGAAGGTCCACAAACTAGGAAGCCCTAGTTCCTGCAGCTGCACAGTGTCTTCTTCTCAGGTTAGCTCTGATACCATGTTAGTTTTTCAACATTAAGCTAGCATTATTAGGATCTTTAACTGAGAGAGTAACAAGCGCACAACAATAAAACACAAGAGACAATGAAGATAGTGTTTTTCCTTGGGGAAACCATAAATGGAGAAAACCCTGCATCTTCCTCAGAGATAGAATCAACACCAAAATAGAAAAGCCCAAAACAATAAGTGATCTCCCAACAGCAGTAACCTTGTTCTTATCTAGCCCTAGTGTCTTCTCCTCACTCAACTATGCACTACACTTGAGTGTGTATCAGATGTGTGTTAAATAGAGAACTCACTTCTCTATTTATACTGCTTCCCGGCATGACTAAAACCCTACTAGGGCTGACTTCACTAAGTGAGTCTAATAACCCTAGTGCCCCAGAACTGTGAGGAATTTAACCCTTAGACAATAGGAGGGTTACCCACAATGACTTGACATGACTTGTTTACATTATAGATCCTCCCAATCAGAACATCGGGGCATGACATCATGACTCAATTACATTATAGACACATCCCAGAATAAACATCGGGTTACAAGACATAAGATAAATAGATGAATACATTCTGAAGTTACAAATACATCAACACTTTCATGTTTTTTGAATTCTCATATATACCTGGGGATATGAACCATCTGGATGATTCCCTTGCTGTCTCTGCAAGCATGTTAATTCCCCCTTTGCCTCCCAAACTGAGCTATGATGTCCAGGTCAAGTACAGACCATCCCTACCTGATAATGTGAAATTTTGGAAGGTTTTTGAGAATGATGATGAGCTTAGTAAATTCCTTCAGGTAGTAGATGAATTCTTTGATATGCATATAGATCAAGAAAACCTAAATATGGAAGAATCTCAGAAGCACAAGTTAAAAGATAAAGTAGGTGATCAAAACATTGTTTAGTTGCCTAATAATCATATACCTCGGGGTTTGGTACCCCTGGAGGAGCTATTTGATTATAATGGTGTCCCTTTAAACTTGCCAAAAAGGAGAAATATCCTGCTGTCCAAGTGCAAAACATAGATAGCCGAAGTAATCCAAAATCCATAAACCTGTCCACTGAGTTAACCACTGATCAGAGGTCCAAATTTTGTATCTTGATGAAAGGGTTTGCTGATATATTTGCCTGGGAATATAGTGACCTAAAAACCTATGACACTAATATCATCCAACACAGGATTCCCCTAGAGAAGGACACCATCCCTTTCAAATAGAAGCTGAGATCCATCAGTCCCCTCCTACTGCATGTGATTGAAAAAGAAATCCAAAATCTTCTTAAAGCCAAAATCATAATTCCCATCAAGTATTCCAAATGGATTGCAAATTTAGTGGTGGTAAGAAAGAAGAATGGGGAGATTAGGTCATGTGTGGATTTCATAAACCTGAACAAATGATCCAAGAAAAATAACTATCCACTACCCAAGATGGAACATATGTTGCAAAGAGTCTCAGGGGCTAGTTTCATGTCATTCCCGGATAAGTTTCTTTGGATACAACCAAGTTGTTGTGCACCCTGATGACCAAGAAAAGACTGTGTTTACCACTCCTTGGGGCACCTTCATGTATGCCAAAATACCATTTGGGTTGATGAATGCTGGGGCCACTGTTCAGAGAGCCATGGATCTAGCTTTTGTAGGATTGAAATAAAAATTTGCTCTCATATACCTTGATGACCTCACTGTTTACTCCCACAGCCATGAAGAACATTTGCAACACTTGAGGAGGGTATTTCTGAAATGTAGAAAATTTGGGATATCACTGAACCCGAAGAAGTCTCAATTTGCACTCAGCGAGGGAAAAATCCTAGGTCACATAGTCTCAGCTGAAGGTGTGAAGATTGATCTTATTCGAGTTTAAGCAATATAGAAGTTGTCCATACCTAGGTCAAAAAGGGATATTTAGTCATTTCTGGGTAAGATAAATTTTGTTAGGAGGTTCATCCCAAACTTTTCTGAGTTGGTAAAACACATAACCTCTATGTTGAAAAAGGAGGCTGAAATCAAATGGACAGAGCAAGCAAGAAGCTCTTGTGAAGACATAAAAAAGAATATCATGGAAGCTCCCACTCTTATTCGTCAAGACTACACCAAGGGTTTATGCATTTTCTCCTTTGCATCCTATGACACAGTGGCAGTTGTGTTGTTAAAAAAAGATGATGAATGCCTTGATCACCCTGTTTCCTTTTTCAACAAGACATTGAGGGATGCTGAACTAAAATATGATCCCATTGAAAAGCAGGCTTATGCTCTCATCAAGTCATTGAAAGCCTTTAGGGTTTACATTCTACATGCCAAGGTCCTTGCCTATGTCCCTTCAACCGCTATAAAGGATGTGTTGACCCAGCCTGGCATTGATGGACATAGAGATAAATGGATTTCCAAGATTATTGAGTTCGACATAGAAGTAAAACCCACCAAGCTAGTGAAAGGCCAAGTTCTAGATAAATTCATGGCTAAAGAAAATTGTGATATTTTGGGAATGAATTTTATTTGTATAACTTCAGCTAACCTACATACAGAGATAGCAGCAAAAACAACAACATAAATAATTGGGGAGCAGTAGCATGACAATCAATAGGTAGATGCAAATTTTTCCTCATGTGAGTGGTACTCAGGTATTATTTATTTCCTCCAAAAGTTAGAAGTTCCTCCTGGACTCACTCTAAATTAGGAACGGACTCTTAAACTTAAATCAGTTAAATTTTGTGTAATTGATAAACTTCTATATTGGAAATATCTGTCTTGTGTTTTGTTGAGATGCTTAGATACAGAAGAGTCAGTTCATGTCATGCATCAGTTTCATTCAAGCACATGTGGAGACCACCATTATTGGAAGACCATAGCCCACAAGATTATGAGGGCTGGGTACTATTGGCCTGTTCTTTTCTCTAATGTGTGTACCTTTGTGAGAACCTGTGACAAGTGCCAAAGAGTCACAGGGAAGCAGCAGCTCAGATCCTTGCCCCTTAGACCTATTGTACTGAATGGTCCTTTCCAGCACTGGGGGATGGATTTCATAGGTGAAATTAACCCTTCATCAAGTGGTCAACACAAATGGATCCTATTGGCCACAGACTATTTCACCAAGTGGATAGAGGTAGTCCATACAAGGAATGCCACTCACCAAGTCATCATGAGGTTTTTGTATGAGAACATCTTTATCAGGTTTGGCTGCCCAGTAAGGCTAGTTACTGATAGTGCACCAAATTTGAAATCCGAGGCATTGGTTAACATGTGTGAGTCAATGGGAATTCAGCTAATGCATTCCACCTCCTATTACCCTCAAGGAAATGGTCTTACTGAGTCATCCAATAAAATCCTAGTCAAGATCATCAGAAAACTATTGGAGACAAATCAGAAAATCTAGGATTCTAAGCTAAAGTTTTCTCTATTGGATGATAGAGTGACTGACAAGATATCGATAGGGAATTCTCCTTTCAAGTTGGTTTATGGTATTGAGGCCATTTTTCCCATTCATCTCATCCTGCCAGTTGTAAAATTCTTTCAGGAGGAACAGGATGAACCAAATGACATGGTGAGGAGGAAGCTTTATTTGGTGGAGTTGCAACAAGTCAGGGAACAGGTGATGGAAAAGTTAGAATCTCATCAACAGAAGATCAATATTATTTTTGACAAAAGGGAAAAAGTGGAAAACTTTTAGGTTGGAGATTGGGTCCTCAAGTGGGATACTATCAGGCAAGACAAGGGAAAGCATGGAAAGTTTGAATCTCTGTGGATAGGCCCTTTTGTGATATCTCAAGTGCAGTAAAACAACACCTTCAAATTGCAAAATCTGGAAGGAGAGGAGGTGTTTGATGGCCCAATAAATTGACGATTTCTGAAACTCTATTTCATCTGAGTCTTTAAGGCCTTGTCATTGTAAAATATTAGTTAGTGTTGTTTTTGCTTACAAAATAAACTCCATTCCCAATGGAACAATAGAATATAGGTTTAATTATTATTATTTTTTCAGGAAAGGAATTTTGGTCTGGGGTTCTTGGGATCTCACAGGGAGGTTGCCATCCCTAAGTAGGAGCTAGATGTTATCTCCTAAATAAAACAATTTTCAATAAGTCCACTCAGACAATTTATTTTTTGATAGTGATGAATATTTTAGGTCATATTATGAAAGATCATTGGGTGACTAACAAAGTTGGAATATCTAGTGTTCTCTTTTTCAAGAAATTTGAATTTTTTTAGCTTTTGGTGGCTTAGGTGAACTTCCTAACAGTTCATTAGGCACTGAAAATCCTGACTTTCAGCACCTAACAGTTTCGGCTCAAGACCACATTAACCACCAAAATCCTATTGATCATGTTTTTAATAAATTTTGAAAAGTGAACTTTCAATGGCTTAGGCGAACTCTCCAATAGTTCATTAGCCACCAAAAATCCTTGGTTTCGACGGCTTAGCAATGGGTCCAAAAAGACATTAAACCACCAAAAGCACATTAACTTCGTTTTAAATAAATTATGGAAAGAAGACTTTCGGTGGCTTAGGTGAACGGACCAACAGTTCATTAGCCACCGAAAGGCCCAGATTTCGGCAGCTTACGAATTAAACCCTAGATTCTCTTAACCACCGAAAAGGCCAAAAAAGGAAAACGATTATCTTTCCATCAAAATCAAACTCGTAATCATGAGGCATCTCATAATCTAGCACTTGAAAGCACCGAAAAGACCGGGGGACTGCAGTAAATCATAAATTGGTGGTTAAAAGATCGTTATTGATTTGAAATGATTGGTGGAAATCAAAACCCTAATCTTCCTTCCATCTGTCCCACGGTCAAAGTAAAACCTCTACAAAGAATCAAGTCCCAGTTGGAAATGATTACTAGGCTGGCTATCTCGTGTTTATCACCGGAATCCACCATCAGATTAATCAAGTACCGAGCGAGTGGTTAACCCCTCAAAATCAACACCATATCTTTAGTACACTCCATAGTCTCTGCACGCATTCTTACTGCTCAAGTCCATCACTGAAACCAACGTGGTAAATTCCTTCATAGAGTTTGAATTTTTATTTTTTTTAGGTACAAATAAGCACAGCCTAGAGATGAAAAATTGAGGAGGACTTGCTCTCAAAAAGGAACTAGGGGACATCAGCTACCTTGAATCACATCCAGAAGTCTTCCAATTCTTCAAAGATGTAGGTTGTTACAGGTTTTGTGAGAAAATCAAGGGTTCACACCAGTAAGTGGCAAAGCATTTTCCCTTTCTTTTGATGGATCTAAGGCATTGATAGGAAAGGAAGAGTTCCTAGAGGATGAAACCCTAATTGCAGAAGTGACAGAACTCCCAAGAACTAGGGAGAAATGGTGTAAGACCACGATTACTAAAAATGTGGAGTTTAGATATTATTTAAAACCTGAACATAGAGATGTAGTATGGAAGAAAAGTGTTCCATCCACCTTGCTCGAGGAGAGGTGGCATCAATTATTGAAAGCAATCTAGGTGTATATAACCTGTGAAGGCGGGTATAACAGGGTGATGATATATCACTTCAAATTGATGAACCATTTTACAGGAGGAATCCATTTAAACCTACTCTTCTACCTCCATAAGAGCTTAACCAAGATCACCCATCAGGTCAAGGCCTAGCCCACTAAAATCGCAGGAAGGTTATCTCACCATGGCCTGATACAACTCATAGTTCAAGAATTGCTGCAAAGGAAAAAAATAGCATGGGATAATTTTTTATTCTGGAATGAGTTTGAAATAGGTCTACAGACAAAAGATAAAGGAAAATCCCCTTCAAAGAAATCCACCACCCCCAGGAGTGGGAAAAGGAAGAGGAGGGTCATCTCATAAGTGACAGTGGATCAACCTTCTCCCACTTCTAAAACCAACCAAGCTAAAAGAAACCTGGACTTCAGTGGAGAGGAGAAGGAGGCCCTAGCACAAAGTGGAAATATTCTAAACTTACCCTACTCAGACTCAGAAGAAGAAAGGGAGGAAGAAGTTAACCTAAGAGAGCAGGCTGGAGCAGAAAATGAAGAGTTTCCTTCACCAACACCAAGGGAAGGGCAGGATGAACAAATAGCAGAGACTTCCTCAAGCAGACCTAGGTCTCTGAGGATCAACCAGCTATTAGTGCAAATACATGAAATGGAGATCTTAGACAGAGAGGTAAAAAGAAATAATGCAGTATTAACCAAGAATAATGCTAAGTTACACAATTCTCTGCTCGAAATGAGAGGGATGTATGTCCTACTGAAAATAAGGAATCGAAGGCTAATGAGGGAGAACACGAGACTTTACAGAATGATCAGGTTGATGAGTTTAAAGAAGAAAAACTCAAACCCTAGCCCTCAATCTCATCTTGCACTAGAGACCCTAGTAGAGGCAGCAGCAAGCTTGCAAGATCCTGTGGCAGCTCATGAGCTTGTTGTTTTTCCAAACCCCATGCAGGGTGAAGGAGTACCAGAGAGTCGGCTGTGAAGTGTAAAAGGATGATTAAAGGCTAATAGATTTTTTTTGTAGAAAACAGAGCTTTCGGTGGCTTAGGAAAACGCAGTAGCTGTTTATTAGCCACCGAAAGCAGAGCTTTCGACAGCTAATAGACCCAGGATTCTGCTTCCTTAACCACCGAAAGAAAAAGGGGTGTAGAAATATATTTTGGCACATAGAACCAGTTTTGGTGAATACAACTATCTCAGGGATGAATTATAAAGCTGAAATTTGCTAAAAAGCACCATTGGGGGAAGTCTGTTACAGTTTTGAGGATACAATCAAGGGGAAAAGGGTCATAAACCCTATCTGTTTTTTACCAACAGTGGATTATCTATGAGATGATAGGTTACAACTCTACTTCAATACTCACTGTAGTCATCAAAGAGTTCAATGAGTGAACAAGTGTTAAAATTAGATAGACAAGTACTTAAATTAGGGTTTTTGACCTAATTTTGCAAAAAACATTTATTTTTATCTATTTTTAATAAATCAGATCCAACTTTTTAGGATCTGAATATTTTTGTAAATTCTATAAAGCCTAAGACTTATTTTGAAGAAAGGGTTCGACTTCGGAGACTTTTAGACCCTTAATGTTATCAAGCTTCTCATGTTATTCATCATTTAATATAAGCTATTTTGCCATTATATGTTCAACTTCCATATATTTTTTGTTCTGTACTTGTGCTTGAATGTCTGATTTAGGTTTATTCTTTTTATCTAATTCTAGATAGATGTCATTCTATCTATGTGTTGATGAGTTGAATTGCAAGTATTATCCCTTGTTATGATTAGCCATTCATATGCGATTGTTTTATGTATGAATATGTCAGCATAGTGTGTTCTCCATTTATTCACCTTATTATCAACCCTCTGAACATTGGTGGTTAGAAGGCTTATCTTTTGATTGAGTTTTATGCATGTCTTGGGAGAGTGAGATTTTGTAGGTCATTTGAATTGATCCATTTAAAAAAACCATTAAAAGCATTTAAGTTACCAAGCATCCTAGATCTGCAGCCTAGAGGAGTTTCCCGGAGTTATAACACGATGGTATTTTGTGCCAGCTGACACATTATAATTTTCG
>LPNX010319000.1:555634-675897 GCA_001517045.1 Pseudotsuga menziesii | reverse complement strand
TGAACTGAAAGTAACCCCCAGTTAGCAATTAGGTGCATGAATGTCACACAAATCACCCTTAGGGTGCTCCAGTTAGCCTCCTTGACTATAGGAAACGCTAAGTTAGGATCCTTGACTGTAGGTAGGCATGGGAGTGATTGGGATGATGGTAATTAATGCTCCAATGATGTCAATTAAACTTAGGATAGTGGTTTAACTAGGCCAATTTGACCGAAGGAGTGAGTATGAAGGTAAATGTCTCCAACACCCCCCCTTAAGCTATACTCAGGAAGAGTTAGAAAACATAGATGCATAAAATGCTAGGGCCCTGGAAACAAAGGCCATAGGTCACCCTGTACAATAAAGCAACTGAAACAATTCTCAAAACAAACTAAGTGAGGAAAAGAGGGAAAACCCAGTGGGAAACCCCCCCCCTCAAGCTGAACACTGAAAGTAGTCTGGATCACCATGATGAACTCACCCCCAACAGTGAATGGAGGTAAGTGAAATTATTTTCTGAAAATATCTTGGTGAATATGTCTGGAGGAATCTTCCACTTTGGAAGAATAACAATGCACTCAACTGGATCAGAAATATAAACAGCTGCATGGTGAAAACTGGACCCATGTAGAGCAACTGAAATCATCTGAAGAGAGAGCAAAGGTTCTTGAGGATTCGAACCATGTGTGGAACACTCAAGAAACTGATATGTTGCAGCCTTGAACAGCAAACCATGACTGGTAAAATCATCCCCAAATCTTAGGAGCAAGTGTCCATGCGAATGCAGAATGTCTTCCTCTTTACTAGTTCTGTGAGGAGATGATTTTGTGACCAAAGGTAGAGAATCCCTGGGAATCTGGAGAGCGAATGCTTGAGCTCCATAATCTTATATAGCTTCAGAAATATCTAATGATTCACAAAATAAAATATCAGCAACCTCACAGGAGGAAACTAACATCAAATCCCCATAAGCAAATTTGAAGAAGAACTGCGGTACTTGATTTTTCACACCGGAATTGGTGAGAGCAGCTACAAGCATGACTGAAAGCTCTTGAATTTTAAAATATGAACAAAATAATATCAGATCAAAATTTAAATCAGATCTAAATAAGTTCACAACAGATCCAAAACTGTGAAATGAAATCAAATCCCCAGCAACAGTTTTGAAGGAGACTTGCGGTACTTGTTTCTTCACACCGTTGATGAGAACAGCTACAAGCAGTACTGAAGGTTTATGAACCTGAAATTTTGAACCAAGAATTATCAGATCAGATCCAAATAAGATCATATCAGATCCAATAAGGTTCATATCAGATCCAAAATTATGGTCAACCGAGACGGTGGATGCATAGTTTTCTTCTTCTTCAAAATTCTGAATTTTGGTGCATGCAATCCTGCAGGAATTTGATGGAACATCTAGATCATGGGGAGTGAATGTTTCACTCTTATAATCTGATATTTTTTCCAAAATATCCAAGGTATTACATATTTTCACACCAGCAGCAACATCAGCAGAAGAAAAATCAAATTTCTCTTCACTTTCGGAAGCAATTACTGGTAAATTTTGCACAGAATTCAAAGGAAAATCACCGGTGAATGTTTGCATGGAAGTGTAGCAGCATTTTTCTTCAATATCAGAGATTCGAATGTCTTCTTGTATTTCAGCAATATGATAAGATGAGATAACAGAGATCTCATGAACTTCCGGAGCATCAGGAGAAGGAGTCACTTCATAGAGACTTTCTTCAATTCGAATTGACTGTGTAGAAGATTCTGCTTCATCTTCATCTTGAACAAATTCATCAGAGAGAGTAGTGGCTGTGAATTTTGAGTGAAGAACTCTTGTGGTGCTGGCTGTGATCTCCAAAGTACTATAATGATCCTCATTGTGCTTGCCAAAGGCTCTATCCAATATTGGCCAGAAATTCTTTGGGTATTCAGTATAACAAGTAAGGTAGTACAAGCTTTCATCAAGGGCCAGACATATTGCTCCAAAAGCTCTGTCACCGTCATTTAGCCAGTCATTCTCATTTTCATAAGACTCTCTTCCAATTCCAATAGACACCTCATACAGACCTCGTCTCTTGAGAGATGCAATCATCTTCAACTTCCATTCTGAATAGCTTGTGAATAGGGTGAGAAGAGGGATTGATGAGTCCATTCGAAGTTGTACCTGATAAAACCTGCAAATCAAAACAAAAGGGGCAACGTAAGGTCGGACAGACTGCACATTTAGACTTTCATCACACCCAGCATAGTCAATCAAGCAAGCTTGATCAACAAGTTCTTTACTTGGGGTATTAAGTGGTAAGCCTTGGCTTCTAGTGCAGTGCTGGATTCTTGAGCTATTGTTCAAATTTCATGGAGAAATCTGTCAAAAAGCTTGTTCTTGAGAGATTGATCTTCGTCTCACCGCATGCTCTGATACCATATTAATTCTTGCACATGATATGGGAACTAAGGATCAAAATCATCAAAGAATTATTAACAAATACTCATGAATTGGAAATAACTGGAATACCAAAATAGGTTTCCTCTCTGTATATTATATAAACAATAAATGGTTACAATACCATGCATGAGCAATGGCTTAACTCAATGAAGAATTCGAATACCTAAGGGACAATTCGAATTCAATGAGTGATTCTAGCTTAACTGACTCTTTGCCATGCAATCTCACTCAGTTAACCACTTGACCAAAACCCTAATTGACTCACCAAACCCTAACTGAAGTTGGAGTGCAATAAATGACTTAATCTCAACTGAAGGAGATCAAACACATGTCATAGCAATCCAATCATCAAGTGCTAGTACTGCATGACTCCAATAAACCCGGCTGATGAGGTTAACTGAAGCTGAAATGACCATCAAAAGTTGGTGAAGGCGCCTTGTTCACTCCAGTTCATTAAAATAATATTAAATAATCATTAAATAATATATTTAATGCATGGAGGCGCCTTAACTGACTGTAACTGATTGGTTGAACTGAAAGTAACCCCCAGTTAGCAATTAGGTGCATGAATGTCACACAAATCACCCTTAGGGTGCTCCAGTTAGCCTCCTTGACTATAGGAAACGCTAAGTTAGCCTCCTTGACTGTAGGTAGGCATGGGAGTGACTGGGATGATGGTAATTAATGCTCCACTGAGGTCAATTAAACTTAGGATAGTGGTTTAACTAGGCCAATTTGACCGAAGGAGTGAGTATGAAGGTAAATGTCTCCAACAGTGGGAATCATGCCCAACTCGGGGGTGGCAGTGTCGCTAAGAGATTAAGGATAACACTGGCCTATAGTTGGTTGGAAAATTGCAATGACATAGCTGGTTGCGGGACGATCTTCTTCATAAGATAAGTATCTCTGTGTTAATCTTTGCATTGTTTTTGTTTAATGAATTACAATGAAAATAGTGAACATGTGTATGCTTCCGCTGTATGTTAAATATTTATGCATCTGTGCATGTATGAGTTCAATGCATTTCATTTTATCATGTGTATGTTCATGGGATTTAAATTCCTCAGATTATATAGCAGCAAACATTGCGTCCTCTCCATCTGGTAGAGGGGCGGGGACGTGAAAACAAGTATTACAAAATAAATATTACCTAAAGAGTTCACTTTGTGATCCATGTGTTTTTCATTCTTATATGTGTAGGTGTTCCCTCTATCAAGAACATTAAGAAATGCAAGGTTACTCTTAATTCATAATATGTACCTGCATATTTTAAAGTATGAGATGAAAAATATTGCAACAATATTGTGAATGGTTTTATGGAGGTTTTAGATAAGAATCTCAGTACTGCTATTGTTTCCATTAATCATAGATATTATGGAAAATGTTATCTGTTCAAAGAATCAACTACAAGAGACTTTAATGCTATGTTCCACCTAATTTTTCCTTATCTTACCTATGGATTTATAGAAATATGATTCAATATTTGGATCCTTAAAAAAATTTCCAAGTGTCAAAATATAAATTATTTAGTAGTTTGAGAAAAGGTTTTGAAAAGATGTACCAAAAGCTCCTAAAAGTGGTTTTGAAGGATAAAACTAGTTTAGGATGCTCAAAGACAAGTTTTCAAATTGGTTTTTCATATCCCTAAATTCATCAAGGGATAACAAGTTTCAATTTTTAGTCCATTTCATGGGTAAAAACATTCATTAAAATACATTTTTTTCTATGATCCAATGTCAATGTGATAAAGCCACTTGTCAAGTAGATAAATCACTATTTAATGTTTAAAGAATCAACTACAAACAAACTTAGTGTATTTTTCATTTTAATGTTTCCTCACCTTACTTGTGGATTTATATTAATATGATTCAAGCTTCGAATCCTTTGAAAAGTTGCTAAGTCTCAAAATATAAACTATTTAGGAGGTTGAGAAAAGGTTTTAAAAATATGTACCACAAGATCCTTAAAGTGGTTTTAGAGGTTAAAACTAGTTTAGGATGCTCAAAGACAAATTTTCAAAATGGTTTTTCATATACCTAAATTAATATAGCACAACCAAGTGTCAATTCTTACGCCATTTCATATGTATAAATGTTTGTTAAACTCCTTTCTTTTCTAAGCTCCAAAATCATTGTGATAAAGTAGAAAGCTATGGAAACAAATTTAAAAAAAAATATTGGGTCTCCCCCTATTGTTGTATTTATAACTTCAGAAGATATTCTCATGTATTATTATCATTGTATGTTGTCGTAAACCCATTAGATATGTGTTTTTATCCTTTCGAGATGCCATTATTGTACATGGTCATTGAGGTACATCCTCCATTGTAATTAGTTGGGGAAATAGTCCCCAATATAATATTATGTACTGTATTTTTTGAGTCTCTCTAGGAGAAGTCAAACCTGTTAGGGTTATAGGCCAGCCCAGTCAGGTTGGGAGGTCAATCACTTGAAGGGTATAAAAAGGGAGGCACCCTCCCTCATTTATACACACTCACACTCACTCAAGTTCACATGAGGTGAGAGAGAAAGACAAGGAGGAGAGAGAGAGAGCTGCAAAATCCTTCTTCTTATTGGGGTTTTCAATCTTGTGATATTGTCTTACCAACGTAAGTATTCTGAGTAAGTTTGCAGGGTTTTCTCTTTTATGGTTTCCCTGGTGAAAATATCTGTGTCTTATGTATCTGATCTATCTTGTGTATCTTGTTGTGCTTGTTATTATTTCAGATAAATATCCTAATAAAGTTAATTAAATTAGAAAAACTAAGATGATATCAGAGCCTCTCTGAAAGAAGGAACTGTGTAACAAAAAAAACTAGGGCTTCCTAGTTCAAGGTATTCTCACCATAGATCATTAAGAAAAGAGGGCTAGGATAACTTGCAATGGAAGGGCACATCTTTTGGTGGAAGCAATTCCAAATTTGGAGAAGTTTCAATATTTTACTATGGGACACTACGGGACACTGCGGGAAGAATAGGGCACCAAGTTTCATAGGATTCCCACCTCGATATTTAGAAAATGACATAGATTAGAAACTCACCTTAAAGATGCACATATTTCTATACAAATAGAATTCCCAAATTCCAAGTTTGGAAAATTAGGGTTTCTCTAACAAACCCTAGGTCAACCAGCTCCAAACCAGGTCGGACACCTCAAATTGGTAGTATATAAATATCTTTTATTTCCATTTAAGGTTCTAATTTAAAAATTCCTTATCATACTCAACATGAGGAAAATCTTAGAGGAGCTAATAAATTCTTAAGATAGAAGTACAGGATCTCCCTGATTTTTGAAGAAAATGAATTGGATCCGTACATTAGTGAAGAAGTTCCAAATCCAAAGGGAGATGATGCTAGGGATTCTTATAAGAAGAACTTGGTTAATGCCAAGAGAATCATTACAGATTTTATTAAAGATCATCTCATCTCCCATGTGTCATCTTTTAAACACTAAAGGAAGTATTTGATGCTTTGATAAAGATGTTCGAAGGAAAGAACATCAATCTTAAGATGACATTGAGGAACAAGTTGAAGAATGTGAAGATACAAAACTCAGAGACTATACAATCCTACTTCACAAAGGTTTCTCAAAATAAAAGAACAACTTGAAGCAGTTGAAGAGAATGTAGAAGAAGGAGAGATTGTGATGAATACCTTGAATGACATCCCAAGATCATGTGACTCATTCATTCAAGGAATCTGTGCAATAAATAAGATTATCTATTTCAGTATACTTTGATAAGAATGCACTCAAGAAGAAATCAACTCATAACAAGAGAAGAGAAGATGGGAGAAATTGAAGATGAATCTCTCACAGTTCATGCCAGAAGAAACTACAGAAATAAGGAGAACCACCATCACAACAAAAATAAGGACAAGAAACAAAATAAGTTCAGAAGAGATACTTCTAACATTCGATGTTACACTTTTGATTAAAAGGTACACTTTGGAAGATATTTTCCCAAGAAGAAAGACTCCTTCAATGAGAAATTAGAAGAAGGAGAGACATCATGCTCATATTTTCGAAGACAATGAACCGACAAACAAAATATTTAGAAGAGAGAAGTATGGTTCACATGAAGAGTATGTGCTAATATCAGTACTTATGGGAACTATATCACATGGAAGCAATGGATGGCTTGTGGGTAGTGGGGCATATAAACATATGACGAGGTACAAAGAATAATTATTCAATATGTCTGAGCATGAGTCACCTCATAAGGTTAAACTAGGGATGATTATCAATACCTAAGAAAAGTAAGTGGAGAAGCTTCATACAAGCTAGACTCTAGGAAATCATTAAAGATGAAATACGTGATATATGTTCTAGGATTGAAGAATAATATTCTCTCCATCTCTGCACTAGATACAAATGGAATGAGAGTTGCATTTGTGGATGGACAAGTTCTAATATGGCCTAAAGGAAAAAAAACTGATGATGCAAGGGTGATTGGAGAGCAAGACAAAGGCTTGTACAAAATGAAGGGACAACCTGAACGAGCATTGGTTCTTGAATCGATAGAACCAAGTGAACTATGGCACCGAAGGATTTCACATGTGCACTACATAGCACTACCAATTGCAAGCAAAGAAGTCTCGAGGCTTCCATAAATATAAGAAAATCATTAACACGTTTGCAAAGGATGTGCACAAGGAAATAATGCAAAGAAGACATTTCGCAGAAGTGAAAGTAAAGCTAAAGGAATAGTGGAGATAGTACACTTAGATGTATGCAATCCCATGTATTACAACTCGCTAAGATTTTATGTGTAATATGTTTCATTTATAGATAATTTCTCACGTAATAATTGGATATATTTTTTAAAATGGAAAAATGAAGTATTTAGTAAGTTCAAGGAATTCAAAGCCTTGGTCGAGAACCACACTGAAAGGAAAATCAAGACTCTGTTCTTAGATAATGGTGTAGAATTAACCTCAGAATAATTCAAGGAACTCTGCAGAGAGTCTGGGACTAAGAGGGAGTTGAGAACTCCATACAATCCTCGATAGAATGGTGTTTCAAAACAAAAGAACAAAAATATAATGGAAGAAGCGAAAGCAATGCTACATGACCATGATATTACAATGCACTTTTGCATGGAGGAAGCAAGGACAATTGTGTATGTACAAAACCATACTACTCATTGAGTACTTAACAATAAGATGCCTGAAAAGGATCTCTCAGGAGAGAAGCCAAAAGTCATCAATCTCACAATATTTGGTTACCCTATATACATACACATCCCAAAGGAGAAGAGGGAAAATCTTGATCCTAGGAGGAAGAAGGGAATATTCGTAGGATATAGTGATACCTCAAGGGCCTACCGAATTTACTTCCCAAGATTTAAGAATTTCGACATCAGTAAAGATGTAACATTTGATGAAGACTGAGCATACTCCATATCCCAAAATCTACATATTGAAGAGGTCGGGGAACCTGAAGGAATGAGAGTCTGAGGTAAAGAAATTGTATAAGAAATTCCAGAATTCCATGAATATTATGACATGGCAGAACCACAAGATCCTGTAGAGACACTTCACAAGACGGACTCCCACAAGAAAAAAGAACATGGGAACGGGAAATCATACAAGAAGCAAAAATATATGGTGCTCTAGACAGGATGCAAAGAGAAAGGAAAAGACCAAAACCTTAAAAAATATATGTGGCCCTTCTATGTGACATCATTAACAAAGAACCTTCCAACTATGAAGTAGCTGCAGAAAAAGAAATAATTGAAGGATGCCATAATCGAGGAGTACCACTCGATTATGAAGAATGATGTTTGGCAGATAGCTTTGGGACTGGAAAGGAAGTCTGTTGTAACTTTGAATCGGATCTACAATATCAAGCATGTTGTAGATGGTATCATCAAGAAACACAAGAAAAGATTTGTGGTGCAATGCTTCTCATAGAAAGAAGGCATAGAGTACAAGGAGACATTTGCACTCGTAGCAAGGTACACTTCCATTAGAACCATACTTGCATTAGTTATAGTAATGAAATGGAAGGTACACCAAATGGATGTCAAGACACCATTCTTCAATGGTGTAGTCGAAGAGTAAGCGTATGTAGAACAACCACTGGGATTCGAGACACATGGCAAGCAAATGCATGTGTCAAAATTCAACAAGGCCTTGTATGGATGTAAACATGAACCTAGGACATGGTACAACAAGATGGATAGCTTCCTGATGAGCTTAGGATTTACTAAGAGTAAAGAAGATTCCAAGCTTTACTTCAAGGTTGAAGACGAAAGAATGATGATTCTCCTACTATATGTCGATGACTTGTTCTTGATAGGAGTGGATGGACTCATTGTAGATGCAAAGAGGAATATTTCCACTAAGTTTGAGATGAAATACCTAGGGATGATGCACTACTTCTTAGGCATGGAGGTGTGGCAGAGTGTGGATGGAATATTCCTTGGTCAAGGAATGTATGCAGTGGATATTTTGAAAATATTCAGAATTCTTGATTGCAAGGCGATAGCCACACCTATGGAATCAACCTTGAAGCTTCTATGTGATGCTTCATCAGAGTCGGTTGATGCCACAATGTATCTTCAGATGATTGGTTCATTTATGTACCTGATGAATACAATACCGAACATATGCTTTGCTGTGAACACCTTGAGTCAGTTCCTAACAAATCCAAGACATGTTCACTTGGTTTCCGCTAAGCATGTATTAAAGTACTTGAAGGGTACAATGGGTTATGGGATCAAGTATGATTCAAATCAGAATATTAACTTGCACGGTTATGTTGATTCATATTGGGAAGGTAGCGACATTGATAGGAAGAGAAATTTGAGTTACTGATTTGGTTTGGGATCTGACATGATATCCGGGTTTAGTAGGAAGTAGTATTGTGTGGCGCTGAGTACATCCGAGGTAGAGTATGTTGTCTCTTGCTCAGCTAGTTGTGAGGTAGTATGGATGCAGAAGATACAACTAATTTTCTTGATCTGAAGATAGATGTGACTTGTATCTTTTACAACAAGTAGAGTTGCATGAAGTTTTTGGAGAACCTGGTGTTCCATGACAGGTTGAAGCACATCAAGATCAAGCTCCATTATATTAGGGATATGGTGCAGAGAGGATCATTGAAGCTCTAGTATGAAAAAATGAACAAGTATACAGCCGATGTATTGACCAAGCCTCTATCCAGAATGAAGTTCTAGTACTTCAGAGAAAGACTTGGTGTGATCCAGAACGATGCCCCTCAAAAGATGGAGTAACGAGTTCTATCATAGTCAGAGCTGGAGGTTGTTTAGAAATGTAAAATAGCATGGCACACTCCTATGCTTGAGATGGAGAGAGACCATAAGATGTAGATGCATGAGATATCACATGGGAAAAGAGACAAGTTATTTGAGTGGAAAATATCCTATCGTATGATGCAAGTTTCTTAGATGTAATCAATCCTTTAGGTTGTCCTCAGATATAATCAGTCTTGGCATAGTACATAGGTTATCCTTGGACGTAATCAATCCTGGTATAGGTTATCTGAAGTGTAAAAAATATTGGCTTATAACTTAGGTTGTTCAAATGTAATGAGTCATGTGGGTTTTCTTGTAGTGGATAAAGATCCTGGCGTGATATGCAGGTTGCTAGAACATAATAAGTCCTCGGAGGTTATTTGAATGGAAAAGATCCTAAACACAAGTTGTTCGGATGTAATAAGTACTTAAGGTTGACCTATAACGAAAAATATACTGGTGTGGTACGTAAGTTGTTTGGTCATGATTAGTCCTTGTATGTGTGGGTTCCCATGTTAGAAATGAGGATACATGTAATGCACTTGGTGTGCTCCTAAGCGATTCTTCCATAGTGGAAGTTACAAGTTGTATTTGTGACGTGAAATATCTTGGCATGCTCCTATGTTGGTAGAACGCAGGTGGTCTACATTTGGGTCATTCTCTATGTGCTTTGTTTTATTTTTTTTCTACAGGATGTTGAGATGATTTGGATACGACAAGATGATGGTAGGAGATGCAGTTGATTGCATTGGAAATGTAATGAATGGTCCTAGGTTTTAACTACTCGATGGCTTGTTTGTGAATATGATAAAGACATGAACAATGACTAGGAATACACCCAACATGAAACATAGTTGTCTCCATATAAACTTCTGATGAGAGATAGCACCATTCGATGATCGACAAGATGAGGATTATGGAATTATCTCTAATGATAACTCCATGATGATTACTTGACCAGATATGTTGATGACTATGGTGATAGAGATAATAACTTCCTAGTTAAGAGGGAGTGTTGTTGTATTTGTAACTTTATAAGATATTATGATGTATATTACCATTGTATGTTGTTGTAATCCCATGGTATATGTGGTTCCCTCCTTTTGAGATTTCATTATTGTACATGGTCCTTGAGGTACAACCTTTTTTGTAAGTCAGGGAAATAGTCTTCAGTATAATATTATTTAATGTATTTTTGGAATCTCTCTAGGAGAAGTCGACCATGTTCGGGTTAGAGGTCATCTCGGTGAAGTTGGGGGTTCATTCACTTGAAGGGTATAAATAGGGAGGCTCCCTCCCTCATTTATACACACCCACACTCACTCAAGTTCACATGAGGTGAGAGAGAAAGACAAGGAGGATAGAGAGAGAGTTGTTGAATACTTATTCTTATTGGTTTTTTTCGTCTTGTGATATTGTCTTAGTGACATAACTATTTTCAGGAAGTTTGATGGGTTTTCTCCTTTATGGTTTCCTCGGTGAAAATATTTGTGTGTTGCGTATATGATATATCTTGTGTATCTTGACTTGCTTGTTATTATTTAAGATAAATATCCTAATCAAGTTAATTAGATTGAAAAAACTAACACTCCCCAATCCCAATCTCTATATAATTCTATAACTCAACTATGCTTCCAAACCCAACAAACCATGCATACAAGCTACAATATAAGATTCAAGATATGTATCAAGTGTTTCGATCACATGATCCCATTGTGGAGAGTATTTTGCACAAAGTATCTAGAAAAATATAAAAGACCCACTAATATAAACTTTGAAATTTTTATTCTCATCGTTAATCTGGGATGGGTTCCCAAAAGAAAAAAAAACTTTGATTTTGAATTTGTTTGTGGGAGTTGCAGTCCCTCAAGAATGATGGGAATGGGCATAAATAATGAAATGTGGTCATTTCTCTCATGATGTCCAATAATCGTCTACTCAAGTAAATGTAGGGCCTAGGTAGTAGTGTAGAATCCCATATATGTTTGACATAATCAAAACACCCACATGAATAACGGGTCTCTCACATTATGGTTTTGATTTTCTTGTTAAAGCGTGTATGGATGTTAATCTGGTACTCCAAATTTGATGATAGGTTTGAATAATTTCAGTGTACTTTACATACTTTGTTAGTGTCAGGTAGTTAATTCAAATGATTTATCCTCTTGCACCTAGCAACACATAACCTGTAATATGGGACCAAACTACTAACCAGTATTTATGGAATTCCTAGAAAATAGACTAGATCCGTTTACATACAAAGTACATGTAAGAGAAATTAGAAAAAACTTCATAAATTAGAAGAGTCTTTAAACATATTATAATAACAACAACAACAAATTACCTGACAAATATAAGGTCAATGTAGGAGATCCTAAGGTGAAAGAATTGAGATTAGTTCATTCTTTTGAAGCTTAGTAATGGTTGTAAGATTCCAGTAGTTGATTTTCAAGTCCCAATTTGAAGTAGATAGTCACAAATCAACCAAATATTGAATCATTCTTGGTTTTTGTCAAAGAGTCGAATAAGAAAAAGTGATGAACATCCATGGAAATTTTGTATTTCAATTGAGTGAAGATGTTTTTAGTAGAAAGGAAGAATATATATGGTTTCTAGATCATGTTTACACTTCGCCTTAGTTTCAGGAGAAATGTTGTCAAGTTTTGACCAAAATTTTTAGTTGGGAGGCTTGGTGGGTTATAAAGAAAACAATTTGCCTCATGAGGGAAAATCACTAAAAATGAAATCCAACAAACCATTTATGTGAAAGGTTCTTCCTTGCATATCAAGGTAGGTAAAATTATACTCTATCAAACAAAGAAGAATATCAATTTTTCTATATTTGGGAAATATTAAACTAAAAAAGAGGGAATTGATGGACCAAGAGCCCAATAGGTGCCAAATGTTAGTGATTTTCCCATAAATCCTTTCGAGGTCACAATCTCACTTTGAGAATAAAATCACTCACCATCGAGTGTTGTTATCATATCTCTTCAATAATTTGGACCTCTTCAACATTTAACTCAACAATTAGACTATCTTTGAGAAATTCGTTCACCCAGAAAACTTGTATTCTCTCCTAAAAAATTTGAACTTTATCACTCTTCCTTAGTAATTTCATGTGTTGGTTGAGTTTCCATAAATTTAGGAAATAAAGTGTTGAGATTTTAAAAGGTAGAAGGTTTCCTTTCTTCCCTCATTTCTCCATTCTCTACTTATAGGTCCATTCTTCTTCATTGTTGGTTGTCTTCTAATATTTGTTTTCTACAGGAATGTACATCATAAGTATAATATGGAAGACAAAAAAATAGAAGGGATAACCACTTAAAAAAGAAATGGATTTTAAAAGGTCTACCTCACCGACGCAACATGTTGAGGGTTGAATGGAAACTTGTATATCTATATGATAAAACTAGAGTAAGAAACCCTCTTAGCATAAATTTTTCAGCTATAGAGGCAAAACACATTGTTGGTTAAAGATTGAAGCTTCCCAAGTACACTTTAAAAAAGAAATGGACATTGATTTGAATTCCAAAAGGTGAAAAAATAGTGAATAAAAAATGATATCACGTGAATGTGGTTCATTTTGGATTAAGAGAATTGTCGAGGTGAAAGAAATTGTGTTTTAATGTCTATGAGCTTAATCAAGAAGATTTTTCCTTGCCTTGGGGTTTCTCAAGCATTTTGTTCTTGTTATTTTATTTTATTTAAGTTTTCCTCACATGCATTTATGGCTTATATCCATTCATTGTTTGATAGTTTCATGAATGAATTAGTTGTTGAATGTTCATGATTCTTCCATGTTCACATTCCCTTTTAGTCGTTTTTTTTAAATATTTTTTGGGTTGAATGAATGAACATGAAACCTGTATTTGGGTTGCAAGAAATGGAAATCTAAACCGAGAATAGGAATATAGGTATATAGGAGAAACAATACTATGAGCCTACTTGGTATGTAAAATGCCTAAGTTGTTAGATGTGAAAGGAAAAAAACCAAGAAACAAGCTTCAACATCGATATATTCTACTCCTTCATTGTAATATTTACCTGGAAATGAATGCCAAAACTATAAACATAGTAGTCATTTTTGTGATGAATTTTCATTGAAAAATTAATGGCGCATACTTACATTTTATGCACATTTCATGTATAAATTTTAATTGACAATCATTAGAAAAAAAATTATGACGAAGATCTATTATTGTTTTATAATAGTTTTGATGAGTTTGAGTCACAAAAAAAATCACGATTGATTCAGTAGAATTCGTAGTTCACATTCCTTTGTATAGAACTAAACATTCAAAACAAGCATCCTTCATCATTTCCACTATGCACATTCTACTCAAAATCAAGTGAATAATTTCATAATAAAACTCACAATTTTTAGATGCACCATCAAGTGACTTTATAGAATTAATCTCATATTATCGTGTAGATTTAAATCTCGTGAAAAGATAGTTCTTCAGATAAAAGGTGGCTTGGATGATAAAACAC
Organism: Pseudotsuga menziesii; assembly: GCA_001517045.1. Classification (NCBI taxonomy): domain Eukaryota; kingdom Viridiplantae; phylum Streptophyta; class Pinopsida; order Pinales; family Pinaceae; genus Pseudotsuga; species Pseudotsuga menziesii. Next base: position 661,714 of record LPNX010319000.1, on the reverse strand, counting down.
TCATTATCATGCTTCAAGATCATATATTAGAATTTTCTTCACCATTTAGTTGGAGGCATAAAAATAAAAAGTAAAGAAAATGGTATAGATTTCAAAACAAGGAAAAAGGCATAGACCCAACAACATATGAAGATAATGAAGAGAAGTTGAAAAAACAATGAAGGAGATGAGAGGACAAAAATGTATCTATCCAAGGGAACCAACAAGAATACAAATTGCCCAAGTTCCATGGAAGAGAAAGTGTACATGTGAAAATCCTTGGTTATAATTATAAGCAAATTAGTGCATAAACTATTATCAATTGTTCACGTACTAGAAGGCAAGTTAAGGAGAAAGTGCACTTGGGTGGATGTAATTTTAATTATTGTATGGAAAATGTGTCCACATCATCTAAGTATATTTGAACCCAAAAATCTGACACATCATCCAAGTATATTTCAACCCACAAGTATATTTGAACCCAAAATCTGACAATCTGACAATGGTTTGGTAAACATCCATCTATAATGTGACAAAAATGTTTTTTTCCAAAATGTCGAATTCATGGGGTTGGTTATCCTGCAACACAATAATTTGTTTAAGAGGTGTCGGATCTTCAGTGCAAGTATATTGGATATCCAACGGCCATATTTTTAAACATGTTGAATATTTGGTTAGCCCATTTTCTATGCATTGGATATTTGGCTCAGTATGTCGAATATCCTACGATCATATTTTTAAACATGTCCGATCTTCAATGCCCCAATGTCTAAGGTCCAATATATTTCATTTTCTAGGCATTAGCTCTTAAGCGCTAAATATGCCAGATATCTACTGACGGAGATATTACTCAAGCTGTCGGATCTTCAGCACCTCTATGTCTAAAATTTGACGTAATTAATTGAATCTTCAATTCATTGATTCTATAGATCTCATAGATAAGCTTTTACAGAACGTCGGATTTTCCACAAAACGGAGTCGAAAATGCGACGACTTACATTTAGAAAATCCAACAATTGTTTCTGTGAGAGGTACAACAGCGGCATTGCTGTAAAATTACAGACCCTCAGAGATTCAACAGTTTGATATGATATAAAACAAATAATTGACTTCACTCTAATGGTTCCATATAAGGCACACCACCTCTTTGTGGCCTTCTGATTCATGATGAGTTCACATTACTCTTTTACATCACATAAACAATCTATTTTCTAACTTGAGACAAGTTTATAATTTATTTTCAGAATGAATTCCTTTGTACTGAGAACCAATAAAGAAATTGGAAAGAAATCCTGGACTTTGTATTGTGGATGAATGCGGTAGGTGTACTTATCTATACCAATAAAACATGTTCTCTGCTTGGAACTTTGTGATTCTCGCATAAATCATGATTGTACACAATTCAATAAGTGAATGGTCATTGCAATAAGTGAATAAGTGAATGATCAATACATCCCTTGAACATAAACCAAATATTACAACCTTAACCTACCGGAAAGTGTGTGTGAATGGGAAGTTGTGTCATCACCAATTGAACCTTTGTAGTATCTTTGTGCTTAAGTAACTTTACTATTCCCACACCACTTTGAATGTGATGTGGTAAGGCTATATGTTAGCACAAACTTTGAATGTGATGGTCCAAAAGCATTAAGGCATCTTCTTTACAATAGAATGTCTTGGGCGGGGGTATTGGCAACACCATCGGGCGTTTTGTAGCAGTGGAGGAAGAATTTATGAACACTTATGACAAAAGGATGGCGGGGATTTTAGTGGAATTCGACATTACGAAGGGATTACCGGCCGATATTGAGATTCTCTGCCAGGAGCGACTGTTTACAAAACGTCTAGATTATCAGGGAATTCCTTTTAGATGCAGTCTTTGCCGTGACACAGGTCATCTGCGTCGTGATTGTCCTTCCTTACGTCAGGCTTCTGCTTCTCCGAGACATTGCCATCCTTCCGTGGCTCTTGTGTCTCCTTGTCCGAAGGCTATACCGGTAAGCTTACCTCCTGCTCTTCCTGACACTAATATTGGTCTACTTCAAAATGCTTGTTCTCTTTTCGAAGATGCTTCTGATCATGATTTAGCCTTTTTTGACTCGGTGGATGGTGGACGTGCTCCCCCCTCTTCTTTGGAGACTGCCGACCCTTTGCCTATTGACCACCATTCTATTCCATGTGCCACGATACAACCTTGCATACCTTCTTTGGACTCCGATACTTCCCTCTCTCCTGTACTTCCTTCCCGTTCAATTCCCGACCCTCCACCTCCCCTTGTGGGGGTCTCTCCTCCCCCCTTATTCATGGACTTGGATTTCCCCCCTCTCCGCATCTCTGGCTACTTGACACTGGTTACTCCACCTCATAGCCCTATTACATCCCCGTCCTTCTCAAATCCTTCCTTACAAAAAACCCTAAATGTTTTCTTAGACAAAACCCCTCTTTCCCCCTCGGTCTTACCCCTAGAATCCATACGATTCGAGAATGTTACCATAAGGAGGAAAAAAAAATATTCCTCAAGATTTATCAGATTCTGTCTCTGCCTTGTATACCCCTTTATCTACTAGACTAAAAAATGCGGCTCAAAAGCCTTCCTCTTCTTCTCCCAAGGTCCTTAGAGCTTCGACCCCCCAACAGAGTGTTTCCTAATGCGCATCCTAACCCTTAATGTCCATGGTTTGGGGGGCTCAGCCAAACAAAAAAGCCTCCATTACCTCTTCTCTTCTTTTTCACCTGATGTCGTACACCTACAAGAAACTATGACCAGTACTTATCTAGCCCTTCTCACTTTCTCAAAGCTTTGCCCTGGATGGGAGTTCTGTGCGCTCAACTCCATTGGACTATCGGGGGGAATACTATTGGGATGGAACCCAAAACTCCTCAAATGCAAAGCTTATCATACTATGGCAGGGATCTTNCCTGGATGGGAGTTCTGTGCGCTCAACTCCATTGGACTATCGGGGGGAATACTATTGGGATGGAACCCAAAACTCCTCAAATGCAAAGCTTATCATACTATGGCAGGTATCTTACTTAAGGCCATGATTTGGGGCTCCTCATTTTCTCTCTCCATCCTAAATTGTTATGGTCCTTACCAGGATCGTGAAAACTTTTGGAACATTGTGGCTATTGGCGGTCTTCTCTCATTGCCTAACCTTATCCTGGCGGGAGATCTGAACCTTACATTGAATGCATCAAAGATTTGGGGCACTAAGGCACATCTTGACCCTTTGGGACCTTTTTTTTCCAAGATCTTCTCCAATCACCTGCTGTGGATGTGGCCCCCTCATGTGCAGGACCCACTTGGAGGAATGGAAGGATAGGGGAAGAGGGCATTTCCAAAAGACTTGATTGCTTCCTTCTATCTGATCATCTTGTCAGATTACTTACTAGATACTGGGTCTGGGCACATAGAAGTGGGATCTCTAATCACTTCCTGGTTCTCTTTGAATGGTTGGATCATCCGATTTCCTGTGCTTACCCTTTCAAATTCAACCACACTTGGCTGGAAAATGAGGACTTTCTTCAAATGGTAAGAACCGAATGGCCACTTATCTTGTCTATTGATTCGGAGGATGCCATGAATGACTTATCTATTAAACTATGTCTTCTCAAAGGAAAAGTTAGGTCCTGGACAAAAAATGAAACTCTTAAGCTGAAGGACAAATCAACCATTATGGAAGATGAAATCAACTCTCTCCTGGATTGTTCTCATTCTGCCATTTTAAGTGCTGAGGAGCAATGCAGATTGACTTCTCTAAAATCTGGTCTTCAAAAGATAATGGACCACTAATTGTGCTCTGCTAGACTGCAAAGCAGGGAAACATGGGCACTACTTGGGGATGCTAATACCAAATATTTCCATACAGTGGCAACTACCCGGAAAAACCAAAATGCCATCTGGAGTTTGCAAGATGAAGCGGGTAACTGGGTTCATGATGATCAAAGTATCAAATCTCTAGGGGTACAATACTTTAAAAAGATCTTTGCTGATGATCATTTGACAAACATAGTTGCCCAACTAAAGGTGATTCGGCTTTTTCCATATTTCATCTGTCCAGAAGAGAAAGAGGCCTTCACTGGATCAGTTATGCTAACGGAAGTGGAGGCTGCACTTAAAACCTTCAAGAGAGATAAGTCATCGGGACCTGATGGTTGGCCAATGGATTTTTATCTGGCTTTCTTCGATTTTCTAGGGCCTGAACTTGTTAATTTGGTAGAGTCTTCTAGGAGAATGGGTAGAGTGGCTCCTTCCCTTAACTCCACCTTTATTACTCTTATCCCTAAAAAAGATCTTCCTGTCTCCTTTGCTAACTTCCGCCCCATTTCTCTCTGTAATCTGGTCTATAAGTTGATTTCCAATGGTAGCGGCACTAAGACTCAAACCTTTTTTTAGACAAATCTATCTCTCCTCAACAATTTGGCTTCTTGAAGAATCGTCAAATCATAGAACCCTTAGCCATTACCCAGGAAGTCCTTCATTCTGTCAAAACCAAAAATAGGTGTGCTCTTATCCTAAAGCTTGATTTGACAAAGGATTTCGATAGGGTCAATTGGACTTTCATCCGACTTTTACTTCTTCAAATTGGGGTCCCACTTGTGGGAGTGAATTGGATCATGGGCTGTATTTCCTCTGCAAATTTTGCCATTCTTGTAAATGGCTCCCTTTCGCCGTTCTTCACTGCCTCTCGTGGTATCAGACAGGGTTGTCCGTTGTCTCCTCTGCTGTTCATTCTAGTTATTGAAGGTCTTAGCTTACTGATTGAAGATGCCAAAGTCAATGGCAGAATTAGAGGGATAAAGATTTCACCATAGCTATTTCTCACACATCTACTCTTTGTAGATGATGTGATTTTATTTGGATTGGGTTCTTTTGAGGAATGGATGGCTTTTAAAGTTATACTAGATACATTTTGTGAGGCCTCTGGTATGCGTATCAACTTGGACAAATCTTGCTTTGTCCACAATGACCTAGATACTAATCTACTTCGTAGAATCACAGGTCTTCTACCCTATAGATTTGAACACTTAAATTAGGGATTTAACTATCTAGGTTACTTTCTTAAGCCATTGGGGTACCTGGTCAAAGATTGGCACTGGATTATATCACAATATGAGAAACGAATCTCTCACTGGACCAATCAGCTTTTATCCCTTGGTGGTCTTCTTGTTCTCATCAGATCTATTTTTTCTAGTATTCCAGTTTACTGGATGGCTTTAGTTTCGATTCCTCAGTCCATACGTGATAAGCTCAGACGTTTGATATTGTCCTTTTTGTGGGGTTCTTATCCAAAGAACAAGAAGTTCCACCTCATGGACTGGCATCTCTTGGCGCGCTCAACATCCAAGGGTGGATGGGGCATTAAGCATCTTACTTGGTTCAGTCTTTCATTGAGATTAAAAAGCTTCTGGCATGCTCTTAATGGCAATGGCATTTGGTACCAGATTCTCTCTGCTAAATATATGAAAAAATGGCCTCTGCATTTGTGGCTTCAGGAAAAATGGTTCTCTCCTCGAAATGCATCGGTTATCTGGAGAGGTTTCCTCCTAACCATTTCATGGCTGGGCAAGGGCTTAATCTGGAAAGTTGGAAGTGGTTCAGCTATTCGATTGGGTGTGGATCCCGTAATCGGTTTGGGGTCTTCCTTTCTTCTCCCTCATGATTTACGGGACTATCTAGAGGATTACGGTATCTGTACATTAGCTCATGCAAGGAATCAAACTTCATTTGCTACGAGCTATTGGTTCTCGGCAGATGATGTCGATCTCTAGGGTGATTGGAAAATTATTTGGGAGAATTACATTAGAGGGCTAGCATTTGGAAGAATACATCTTTCTGAACACTGTGACTCTCTTCTTTGGTCACATAACAATTATGTGGGCCCCGTTACAGCAGCTATGGTATATGACTGTATATCATCCTCGTGTTGTTCTGAGGATCAAACCTATGTTCTTGATATGATTTGGACTCTCAATATTCCTTTGAAAATAGGTTGCTTCACCTGGTTATTGAGTAGGGACCGGATAATGACCTGGGAACAACTTCAACACCGTGGTTTCCAGGGTCCAAGTCGATGTGCTCTTTGTGGATTGAGTGCAGAGGATATTCAGCACCTCTTTCTGGACTGCTCTTTTTCTATGGGTATCCATTCATACTTCACTGCTTGTTATGGGTATCCTTCCCCCCATATAAAATCTGTCTCTTCCTATTTGGGTTATTGGTTTGGCCATACTGCATTCTCGGCACACTATAGATATCTTCCGATTTTAATATTCTAGTGTATATGGAAACTCAGGAACAGATGCCTTTTTGATAATGGAGAGCCTAATGTTCTTGCTCTTATCTCCCAGGTTGATAGCTTTCTCAACTTATACCCCATTCCACAAAAAAAAACAAAAGTTCAGGAACATCGGTCTAAGCCCTATGAAAAATTATCCTTGTGGCTTCTTTGATGGGGCTGCTGCAGAGCACATTGGGGGTGCTGGCTTTGTGATCTTTCTCAGTGATGTTCATTTTTTTAGCTTCTCCATGGGATGTGGTTGTAGCTCTAACACCAGAGCTGAACTATTGGCACTATGGGCCATTCTTAGAGTGAGTAAACTGATGGGTTTACCCATGCATACGATATTTGGTGTCTGACTTGTTATTATTTCTTGGCTCAATAGAATTGCATCACTAAATGTTCCATCTCTGATACATTGGTGTGATGATATACGTTCTATGCTGCTACATGTTCTGCATGTGATCTTCAAACATATATATCGTGAGCATAACTCGATGGCAGATGGTCTCTCCAAATAGGCTTTGAAGTTGAATATGGGTCATGGAATCTGCTCTGAATCCCTGGAAGGAAATATCATAGATCATGGCCAATTTATGCTTTTCTAGATTGTGCTGAGACACTTTGTTTATTTTTGGCACTCAGTGATTGATATGACTATTAGACTATGTTTTCTTTGTTAGAGCCTATTAGCTGGCAAGTTTTGCTCAGGATTTGTCTGTTTGATGATCACTCTCGATCTTATCCAGCATATTTTAAACTGTTCTATCAGGGATGATGAGAAAAGTCTGCTATGATCAAACTTTGTGCTTCTTCACTATGGGATGATTGTATGCATGCTCAGTACTATTCTGTCTTGCTTTATTGTGGTTACATATTGCTTCTGACCAGGAAAGCTAGATTATTGTATAAGATGTCTTTTGATTCTTAATGAATAACAAAGACTAGTATTTTTTCCTTTGAAAAAAGAATGTCTTGGGCGGGTTATCGAGGGTCTCCATTATTGAAAATTAAGGGTGGACAACTTGTTAATCACTTTTCTAATGACTCTTTCCTTACCCTCATCGAATAAAGGGAAATATTAAATTTCACACTGTATATCTCATACCCTCATCGAATAAAGGGAAATATTAAATTTCACAGCGTATATCTCATATATCTTTTGTAATGTGTATTGTTCCAAATTACAAGATGGTAAAAACTCAATGCTCTAGATTGAGCCAAAAGGATGCTCCTAATTAGTTGGAAGGTCAATGATGAAAACTGGATTTAACCTATTGAGTATGAGTTGTCATTGATGTTAAAGAATGAAAGATCAGAAGTGGATTTAACCTATTGAATATGAGTTGTCATTGATGTTAAAGAATCAAAGATCAGCTAGATCATGTTGAATGTATGATGTCAAAAGTCAGGGATCAAAGATTGGATTGATCATTTTGAATATATGATATTGAAATTCAAAGGATCAAAGATCATATGGATCATGTTGAATATGTGATGCCCATGGAACGGCAGTCAAAATAATCAGATTGAATTGCTAAAAGAATTCTTCTCATACAACTAGCTTGAAGAAATACATATGGGAGAATGTAGAGGTCACATGAAAGCAATTATCCCACCATGACATTGGTAGAAATTGCACATATAATTATAAATATAGAAGAACATTGAAAATGACACAGATGTGCAAATACCATTTGTGTGACTTACGAATAAAGAGAAACAAAATTGTGTGTAAAAGTCCCACAAAGATTATGGTGTGTGGTAAGCCGATTTGCAAAGAAACAGAAGTAATGAACCAATGTGTACAAAAGTCCCACATGGATGTTCGGAGTCATACACTATACAAGGTTGAATTGTGGAAAGAGGCATGCCAACACATATCCTAACTTGTTGAAAACGAAATCTAGTGGGGCAACATCAAAATTTAAGGGACTTCACCAAGTGGACACATCTATTGAGTCACGAATATTATAAATAAGCAAGAAATGGACTCAACCTTACTTAATGATTCTAAGCTTCCTGATATCTTATCGACACATGAAGTTCACACTATTGTTCACATTTTAAATAAAGTAGAAATAAGAACAAGCAACAATATGACCTTGTATGAACTTTGGAAAGGAAGACCAACCATGATTAAGAATTTTTATATATTTTAGAAGTAAATGCTATATAAAGAGAAATGGAGACAACCTTGGAAAGTTCGATTCAATACCAAATGAATGTATTTTCCTGGGATACGTTGTTATAAGTAAGGCGTACACATGTTATAATATGAGATTGAAGAAGATACTTGAGAGTCTAGACATAAAAATAGATGAAGAATTAAAATACAACAAATTAGACGGCGATGATTAACCTATGCCTAAACAAATTACAGAATCTACAGAAAATGAAGAAAATATCACCAAGCAACAAGACAATCTACCTCAAGCAGAGGAAATAGGTCGTCACGATACAAAAAAACCTTCTAGATTTGTTCGAAAGAAACATTCAGAAGATCTAATATTAGGTGATAAGAATGTTGGCGTGGAAACCAGGAGAAGACTCACGCGGACTTCACTTAGTGAACATCTCACATAGCAGGTGCGATCATGGGATATTAAAGAATACCCTTAATTTGAATCAGAGATATTGACCCAAACTCCTTTTGTTGAAACCCCCTCCCAATACTTAAAACCTCCTCCCCACCCCTTTTTATACCTCAATCCTTATAAACCACCCTACCCACCCCCACTTTAAACCCCTCATCCCCCCAATACCTGCAATATATTGGTTCAATTTTTAATAATTTTAAAACCTAGAATATGAACTAACGTGATAGGATATTGGTCAATAAGTGAAGCTCCTGTGAGAAGACTCTTGATTAGTGACATTGAACATGTATATCTCTCACTATTGCCTCAGATAGAACCAAATAGCTTTAATGAAGCCAAAAAATGTCGAGCACTCGGTCAAGGCTATAATGGAGGAAGATTTGAATCAGATAAATAAAAATTGAACATGGGAGCTATTTCCACGACCCAAAGAAAAAAATGTTATAGGAAAAAAATGGGTCTTTTGAAACAAACTGAATGAGGAAGGTAGAGTTGTAAGGAACAAGGAAATGCTCGTCTTCAAGGGATATGCGCAGATTGATAGAATTGACTATGAAGAAACTTTCTCTCTTGTATCCCAAATGGAAGCAATTATGATGTTTTTTGTAAGATCCCTCTATCACATATTGCATGAGTTCTTGGGGGCATGTCGAGGTTATAGTGTAGGCATGGGAAATACTCGTGATGGCCACATGAGTAGGTCTTGTACCTACACAATAGTATTAGATTAGGTTTATGTATATAGCATTTAAAGGGGATGGGGTTCATAAGAATGTAAATGCATAACCTAAGAAATTAAATTAAATTAATTGTGTCTTAGGTTGATGAAGGAGTTGTTAAAAGAAATAATAAAATATGTAATTATGAGCTATTTATCCATTAAATATAATTTTTCATGAGATTGTTTTGCATTTGGACACGTGTCCATCCTTTAAGATTTTTTGAAAACTAAAATAGGAGGAAGAAGAAGGGAAAGAGATTCTTCTTCCTCACTTCCTCCATTTCCTTGTGAGGTTTAGGTGGTATAGTGGAGCTCGGAGGTTTGGAGGTTGGTGGTAGCATAGGATTAGGATAATGTTATAGTGCTAGCTTGGTATTATTGAGTGAGGGCTTAGGGCTCTCAGTCATAGAATGATGGGTTGGTTGGGAGTAGAGTGGTTTCCACGCCCGTGTTTTCTTGAGGTTCTATTGCTAATGAGCGACCTGGTTGTTTGAAAGGTGCAACTATAAAGTTTAATTTTGCGGTGTAGGTATGTATTCTAAATAACCCAAATTAATTTATATGTTTGTTGTTTTGTATTTCATATTGGAAAATAATGGATATGTAGCAATTTACATTCTTTTTAGGTTATATCTATTTTTTCTATATTTAAGGTAATGCATTATGGTATTAGATCATGGTTCTTAGTGATTGTAATGCATTGTGTGGTAAAACATTTCAAATTTTCCATGAGTTATGAAAATTTGAAATAGGTGATCAAGTGAAGCGTCCACTTCATTATCGAGGACAGTGTTTACTAACTGTTCTCAGTATTTCCTCTTCCTTTTCATTCCACTAGTTCAACACCACCGAGCACAATAGCTTGTCAATAACCAGCTTTGTTTTTTAACCCTCCAATTTTCGTGTAAAAGACATGTTGATATAGTATTTTGTTGCATCTTTTTAGCAACGAGCGATGGCTAAAAGCCATCAATTTAATCTTGGCCGAGAAGGAAGGTTCTTACAATGGAGGTAGGAAGCAGATCCTACACATGCCATATAGTGGTCGAAGTAAGAAATGGCGACTGGATACACAGTTGCTCAATCACATAATAATCACTCTATAAATTTCATACTATTTTCGAAGCATTTGGATGATAACTAGTCGTTTCTAATGGCCACCACATGGAATTCGGTTAAGGATGAACCAAGATCTCAAAGACTTTATTTGGTGTTCCTATTAAAATAGGTAATTCATTATTTATTTTATTAAATAAAGGAGAGAGTATCATACCAAATGACAAGTCTCTACGGATTGTGCCCACATGCTTTTTATTTCTGATCTTGAAAATATAGTAAGGGAAAACATATAAATTCAGTAAGAATTCTTTATAACAGCGTAGTCACTCGCATTAAATTAAGTTGATAAAGGTCGTCATTTACTATTTTTCATGGAGACTGCGAAGTCCCTTAAATGTTTTTGATAGGCAATGCATACTACGAAGTCCCTTAAATGTTTTGATAGGCCCCTTGTGTGAAATCTCATTATTTTCGTTATCACAACCCAATATAGTTGCTCTCAAAAGCATTTATGAGCCCTTAAGAGCGCAGGTACCTTCCTCAAGAGCTTAGAGACCATACATTTCCAAATGCATTTGCTACTAGGCAAAATGCTAATGTTTCTACTTAATTTCTTCTATCGATGTTGGTTTTTATATTCCAAGAACTATATTAGGATGGATTTGATGGAATATTGATCATGGAAAAACTTTGATAAGGAGTGGTTTAACATAGAGCTGGATACCTTAACGTTAACTATAAAGATTAAAGTTTTATATAAAAATAAGGAGATAGCATTACATGATGTGGTAGTTTATTGAGAATAAAAAAAAAAAAATTGAAGTGAACTTGAAGATACTTACTAGAATTAAATTTGAAACAATAAATCAAATATGGCTTAAAAATATATTTCTATTTTGTTAATAATAATGTTTGATTTAGGTGGAATTATAGTTAGAATTATATAACTATATGATAAGTAATAAATCTTCTCATAAATGGGAAGGAATTATAATTGTCGATGTTAATGATTAAGATAGTTTTTTTTACAACCTTGAGTATGAATGAACTAGTTGTTAATATAACTATTAATGCAAAGGTGTGCATCACTAGTGGGATGCCTATAATATTTACTTAAAAGGTTTTCCTCATAAAATAAACTAAAGATAAGTTAGTGATACTCGCGATGAATGAGGGATTGTGAATGCATAACATCCATGAAGATATGGTGATAACTAAAATTTAAGTGAAAATTGTCTATAATTAATAAGACTTGAAATAATGATCTTGGGTCATGGATAGTGGATTAGTGAATAGGTCATCTTAACAGATTAAATTGGGAGATAGGGGTTCCTATGAATTATTATTTATAAAATAACTATAAGTTGGGAAAGTATTAACTAATCAGGATAAAATGAATTAGTAAACCTTGATCAAGTTAATTAATTATGGATATAAGATGAAGTATGCAATATGAGAACACATCTCTTTTTCATGAAAGAAGTAAAATCAGATTGTAACAAAATCATGTGAAGGACTGTAGGAACAAGTATGATAGATGAGTAAGGGTCATGCCTAATATCATTTTAAGGGGCCTAGATAGAAGGTGAACTCTATCATTCATAATTATTGAGGAATGATACCGTGTAGAGACAACCTAGATTGTAAAAGTTAATCATATCTCTATACTAGATGGGTACTCAATGATCACTCTATTGCATTAAATATGATATATTGTACGTATTATTGGTTATGCATACAATACTAGTGAAATTGGATAGAGTTGATTAATCTTTCTAAGAATTTTCATGATGTCATAATTGTTCTACACATCCTATGTACTGAGAGTATTATTGCATCATAGACACTTAGGTATTTAACATTTTGATACATGATTTAATGGTATGACATGACATTATTGGTGGAAATATAGCTTATGATTTGGGCATTAGCTTATGATGGTGTGATAATTAGATGTAATGTTTTTAGTTATAGTATGAGATCTTGTTTTATACTCAGTAGAATGATGATTTTATGGGAAACTTTTATTTTCTAATGTGTTGTATCTTCACTTATGAAGGATTGTTTGATCATGATCTTATTCCCATATATAATATGGATGAAAATATCATGGTTATGTTATTATGTTTTTCCATCATACACCATAGCTTGAATTAATTGTGCTGATATTTATTATGATGATTCATCACATGCTTTGTATTAATTAATCATGGTGGTGATTATTATGTTTATGCTTAATATGCCATGACTAATTAATGAAGGATTATTAAGAAAGATTTATTTCATACTGTGGATTGTGATTATGGAGAGGACCTTATGAAAATGATTTATGATTCACCGTTGTTATGTGTTTTATACTTGGTTAATAATATAAGATAACATTAGGATTCATGATGTCATGAAGTAGCATGCACATCCTTCATATTTGTAGTGATGATGTTATCCTCTCATGAGATGAAGTCGCATGTGGGACCTCATATTCAGAATGTTGATGTATGTTTCTATGATGAAAGATGATATCATGCAACTCATTTCTATTCCTGAAGATGTTATGTCACATAATAACATGTTGTAACATGTGATTCCTCAGTACTTGTGATGATGGTATGTTCTCATAAGAGCATGTGGTAGCATACATATTTTACTATGATGTTCATCATATATGATCTTTAAATGGTATATTCATGACTAATGCTATGATGGCATGATGAGAGGAAGTGTTATAGGAATTCTACTTTGAGTCATTTAATTCCAGATGATTCTAGATGCCACGATATCGTGGGAACTCATAGCCACACGAAAGTTATGTGCTGGGAAACCAACTATCTCAGTAATGCCTTGGAAGAGGTTCCTTTCCTTTATATAGTTGTTGAAATTCCACGGCTTGAGGTATCTCAATAAAGGGAGGTATATGGAGAAGAATTTTCGATGCCTCAGAGTTGAGTTCCATCACACAGTTATGGAGGAGGTTTGGTCCAACCTTTTGAGATACATGGAATATGTAGGTTAACATACATGAACAAGTTCTTAGTAATTTTATATGAGGTCTAGGGTATATAATCCAATGAAGACCGAAAGGCCTTGAGCCTTCTCATGATGCCAGAAATCAGAAAAGAGAAAGGAGCATGCTTGCGTCCTCTCATATCTATGATGAGAATTCTGATGCCTCTTGTATCACACCATGCTAGGTGTCCCTTATACTAGTTGAAACATTGGGCCCTATGCCATGGCGAGCAAGACAATCTAGAGTATTGGGGGTGCTCATAGGTTGATTAGATGGTACGATTATGGGAAAGAGTGTGTAAGCAAGGAATTAGAAGTGTAATGTTATGAAACTTGTAACGATAACTTTGGGATGAAGATCCTTGAAGGGGGGTGGGGGTATTTATCATCCCTCTATCACATATTGTATAAATGTTTAGGGGCATGCCGAGGTTATAGTGTAGGCATGGGTCATACATGTGATGGACACATGAGTAGGTCTTATACCTACACAATAGTATTATATTATGTAGGTTTATATTTATAGTAATTAAAGGGAGCGGGGTTCATAATAATGTAAATTCATAACCTAACAAATTAAGTTAAATTAATTGTGGATTAGGTTGATTAAGGGGTTGTTCAAAGAAACAATAAATATGTAATTATGAGTTATTTACACATAAAATAGAATTTTTGAATGGGATTGTTTTTCATGTGGACATGTGTCCATCCTCTAGCAGTTTTGGAAAAATTAAATAGGAGGAAGGAGAAGGGAAAGGTTTTCTTCTCCCTCCCTTGTTCCATTTTCTCATGAGGTTTAGGTTTTCTATTGGAGTTGGTAGGTTTGGAGGATGAGGGCAGGATAGGATTAGGATGATGTCATACCGTTATCTTGGGATTGCTGAGTGAGGGCTCGGGGGCTCTCAGTCATGGATTGAGGAGTTGGTTGGGAGGAGAGCGGCTTCTCTTCCCATGTTTTCTTGAGGTGTTTTTGCTAATAGGAAACTTGCTGGCTTGAAAGGTACAAACATAAGTTTAATTCCATAGTACAAGTGTGTATTCTGAATGAAACAACTTATTTTATCTATTTGTTATTTTGTATTTCATATTGGAAAATAATGGATATGTGACAATTTACATTCTTTTCACGTTTTATTTATGTTTTTTAAATTTAAGGTATTACATGTTTAGCCTATGTTTGCTCCAAGAATATCATTTTATATCATATGGATGTTAAATTATCTTTCTTGAATGGGGATTAGAAGTAGAAGAAGAAGTATAGATAGAAAAACTAGAAGGATTCTCTCTCTTAGATAATAAGGACTATGTTCTTAGATTGAGAAAGGATTTGTATGGCTTAAAATAATCTCCTAGAGAATAGTATTCAGGGTTAGGTAAATAACCGTGACAACAAGGCTTCATGAGAGGTCATGTTGACAATAACTTGTACATCAAAGTTGAAGGTGAATACATTACTATGATTGAGTTATATGTAGATCGCATAATTTTTGGAAACAATGATGACATACTTAGCCAAAGGTTTGCTAAGAACATGGAAAAATAGTTTGAAATGTCCCTTCTGAGAGAACTGTCTTTCTTTTTGAGATTGCAAGTATCTGGGGTCAAGGATGGCATATTCTGTTGGGACTATTGCATATTCTGTTGGGATTATTATTAATCCTCCCTTTGACCACATAGTCTATTTGTCTATTTTCCTATCTTAGGAGGTCTTCATCACTTTGCTAGGGCATGGAGGACACACCTAGGGGACACCTACCAATTACTACACCTATTTACATGAGTTTGGGTTCCCATAGACCAATCCCTATAATTTAGGAACCCACTCTGAGTGACACCAGTAGTCGCCAAGAGATGAGTCTAGTAGGTATTCAGTTAAGTCCAATTATTCTCTGATTCCCTTCATTTAGATCACTCTCAGTCATCCTAGTGCCAATTTCCAGGATTTAGGGGAATTAGCATGCATTTTCTCACCTACCCTCTTTAGTTAATTAGTTGTGAATTGGTTTAGTGATCCAAAGTTGCATTAGTGATCTCTAGTGGTGAATTTCCCACACTGAGTTAGCTTCAGAGTCAGTCTGAGTTGGTAGATTCGAATCCTATCTTAGGCATTCGAATTCTCCTATATGTATAACCATTGTAATAGATATTATATACTAAATATGTGGATTAATAATTATTCATGAATTTAATCATATTAATCCAATTTTGTCTCTATGTGTGTACAATTTTACCATGAGTAATTGATTAGTCTATGATAAATTCTTCTCTCTCTTCTATAGCCTTCTCTTCTCATTTGAATTCATGTAGGATGGTGATCCTATGCTTCACTGAATTTAACATATTCATATCTCAAAGTAAGTGCATAAAAGAAATGTTTAAAAGATTCAATATGGAGGTGTGTAAACCAGTGTGTATACCCATGATCATTGGATGCAAACTAAGTAAGGATGATGAAGCAAATGAAGTAGATAAAATAATCTACAAATAAATTATTGGAATCCTTTTATATGTGACATCCTCAAGACTTGACATAATGTAGGTTGTAGGGATTGTTGCAATATTTCAATATGCTCTAAAAGAAGCGCATGCACAAGAAATAAAGAGAATTTTCATATATATGAAAGGGACTTTGTATCTTGGCCCATGGTATCCATGAAACAAAGTCCTAATATTAGAAGAATACACAGATTCCGAATGGTTAGGAAGCATTGATTATCCAAAGAGCACAATTGGAACTACCTTCTTCCTAGGATAATGCTTACTTTCCTGGCTAAGAAACAAACAATCCTCAATATTCTTGTCAACTACAGAAGCAGAATACATTTCTACAAAAACATGTTGATCACAAGTGTTATGGGTGAGGTATACTATTGAATATGTACAAGTAATATATAACCAACCAATTTCAATATTTTGCTACAATATGAGTGCTATCAGTATCTCGAAGAATCTGGTGATGCATTCAAAGAAAAAGCACATTCCGATTAAATATCATTTTGTAAGGGAACAAGTGGATTAGAATGAAATGAAGTTGGAGTGTATAGATACAAAATAACAAATTGCATACATTTTCAAAAAACCACTTGTGAGAGAAACGCTTATGTATCTAAGATGAAAATTGGGAATAATTTTAGGCTCACAATTTGGGAAAAAATAAGTAATTTAATGTGATTATCTGTTACCTTGAACACCAGAAGAAGTGATTAGAAAGGCATGGGGATTCAACAAATAAAAATTCCCTTTTTCATCAATGTTAAAGGGGGAGAGAAACTATAAAAAATAGAGAAAGAGAGAATATGAAGACTTAAAGGGAAGATCCAAATGACAGGGAGAGAAATGACAGAAACTAGAATATAGATGTGTGAACATGATCATAGAAGAAATGTTTGACACACGTATTTAGGGGAGATTTTGAGTTTGAAACAAGTTTTGTCATTTAAGGCAGTGTTGGCATCAATGACAAAGGGGGAGATCGTTAAATTTGAGTTGTCATTGATGTCAAAGGATTAAAGGTCATATGGATCATGTAGAATATGTGATGCCGATGGACCAGAAGTAAAAAAAATCAAATTGAATTGATAAGTACTTCCTCTCATAGATCCCTCTTAAAGAAATAGTTACAAGAGGATGTGGAGGTCACATGAAAAGAATTATCCCACCATGAAATTGGTCGCAAATGCACACATAATTATAAATATAGAATAACCTTGAAAGTGGCATAGATGTGAAAATACCGTTTGTGTGACTAATGAATAAAGAGAAACAAAAATGTGTGAAAGTCCCACAAAGAATATTGTATGTGGTACAAATATTTGTAAAGAAACATAAGTAATAAACCGGTGTGTAGAAAATTCCCACATGGATGTTGGAATATGTGCATTATACAATACACAAGGTTGAATTATGGAAAGAGGCACATCGACATAGATACTAACTTGTAGAAAACAAAATGCATTAGGGTGTCATCCAAAGTTAAAGGAATTCACTAAGTGGACACATCTCCTGAGTCAGGAATATTATAAATAAGCAAGAGATGGATGTGGTAAAGTAAGCTTGTGAAGGATGAAGATCTTAGATAGCTATTTGAAAAGCTTCAAAATTTCTTTGGGGTATCAATGGCTCATTGATCGTAGAGATTATCTTTATGTAGCAGATCCATAGTACATAATACAATTAAATATGAACAACGAATAAGTGATTTATAAGAAAATGATACTTGTATCTTGTATGTGAGAAGATCTTTCTCAATAAAAATATAGATCATAGTGTACCAAGTGTGACTCAATCAGAGATTCTATTCAGACCCAGAACGCATATTAGCCGAAAGGATGCAAATTGTAGATATTTTTGCATATCCTATTTTTTGGCATTTATTTGTTCAAGTGCATATACTCAAACGCAGATAAAAAGTTACAATAGTTGTGGATTGTGAAGATAAGGTATTTCTCTATTTGCATGTTTCTATATAATCATATTTCATATCAGGGAGGTCGGATGGGGAAAGGAGTAGGGGGTTTCATCCTCCTTCCATTCACTGTTGGAGAATACAATCAGGGTGTGGAAACAATATTTCTATTGGTGTAGATAAAATTCAAGGGGTCATATCCTCCTTCCAATCGATGTTGGAGAAAAAAACAGAAGTTGGTGCTTCCACAATCAGAGAGTGCAATTTTTCCAAGGTCAAAACTTGAAGCTACAAATCATAGAACTTGAAGCTACAAGTTGATGAAGCTACATGTTAATGCTTACACAAATTGAAGTTGTTGCAGGTCGATGCTCGCAACCCACAGATTTTACTTGGGGTCGGGTTAACATATGAAATGAGTGGGTGTTCATGTTTAGATATTGTAATATCCCACTGATGTAATTATACATATATATTTACAGATATACATTTGTTCTCAAGTATTTGTGCATCGTTCTGATTATTCTTGTGAATATTGGAAATTTTTTAATGCTATGAAAATATGCATAAGTTAAAATTATACATATATGCACATTTACTGATTCACCTGCCTCCCCTCTGAGTAGTAAGTTAATTCCAACATAACCTATGCAAATGTTCAAATTCCAAGGAGTACCTTTCACATTCCATTCTTCACCCATGGATAACTTGGATGGAGTTGTTTAAATAGTACCCAAGATAACAAAAAAAATGCTAAATAAAATGCATGTCCTTAGCAACCAAATCCCAAACATTTAGACAAGGATTAGATTCTTCTTTTTGTTTTAGCAAAAGAATATTAATGGCTAGAAAATCTATTCCAAACACTCTTATTGGATAATTCCAACGAGGAGAATCATTTTCATAAAATCAGATAGAACCTATGTTGTGCGTTAAAGGATTAGGGAGGAATGGGGAATATTGTTACTTGCATACAAGCATTACCAATATCTTCTAAGTGGACCATCAAATCAATGGAAGGTAAAAAGGCATGGAAAATTATATTTATGAATTATATCACCTCTACGCCCCTTTTAGATAGAACAATGTGGGGTAACCTAAATATTCATGCATTTCTCATTGTTATCAAACAATAGGCTTCAAAAAATATAAGCCAAAAAAGGCTATTGTTGAGAGTACACTAAGTTGGATCTAGACATTAAGACTAAACGAGATACATAAATTCAAGTCCAAGCAAAAGACTTGACTTTACAAACTCATATTCATTTGTTAAGATCGTTTGGAACCTTAAAAGGTTTGTTTTTGTAATGTCCCTAAAATTTATAATTAAAAAAAAAATCGTAGGCTAATAAAATACTAAATTCAAGGACATCTTTAAAACTTCTGGGGAATAAAAATATGTTTGTAAATCTGAAACTAAGTTTCTAAGGCTGCTATTCCTGTATGTGTTTCATGTATTATGACATTGTTTTACTTGATGTTGTTCTATGAATTTGACACGTTTATAGTTTTACTTTTCCTGTCTATAATAATGGTTGACATTTGTCATTTCTTATTGTGTTTTACATTTTACTTTTGGTTTACATGTCTTTAATTCATTTATGGCTTATTTATAAAGAGGATGACTTACCTCTATATGTCAAGGGGTGGAGTGGTGGGGTTCTATCCCTTAAGGGTCCACTCAGAAAGGTAAGGATTCCTATTGCTATGGGGTTTACTTAGTTCATTAGGAATTAATGAAGGCTTTTATTTTCTTGTGCAGGGATTTCACCGATGAACTCAGTCCTATGATTGTGGAAATAAGATGTCCTACATCTTACAGTGAGCTATACCTACACTACTCTATTCCTATGCTTAAATGTGTGAAGAGAGGACTAAATTCCTAAGCCCAACTATACCTTAATACTATGGTAACAAGGGGTTATGAAATTATATGAGTGCATGTTTATAAACTATTTGCTATGGTTTTAAAACCTTAGATGCAATATAATATATGTTTGAAATTTATAGTATGGAGGGTTTATCATTTATGGTATAAACATATGCCATCGAAACTATGGCTTAACTATGCAAATAGTATGATGATGGAGGGTTTAAGACTTAGGGAAACTGGTTTGGTAAACAATGGTGCTTACAACGTGAATCAAAGCTATATGAGCATGGGTTTTTATCAATATGCTAGTGGTGGAAATGGTGGTGAATTAAATGAGCATTGGGAAGCACAGGAAGAATGCCTCAAGAACTGTGTAGGGTCTGTATATCGTTCATTTGGTTTTCGTTATGGTGAAGCTGGTGGTATCGTGCTCCTGATGAGGGCTGCGCAACCCAGTAGACTTCCATGCTCTTCGACAGGTAATCATTCGGCATCCGTCCGCACATTTGTAATGTTTATTTGGTTTATGGTTTGAATTCATACTTCTGATGGCATTCGTTGTGTTCTGTGCAGGTGGGAAAGCGTGGGCACTCTGCGTGGCTTTAGGGCAATGCTGTAGGTTACTTGTGCTACAAAATTATGGGTAAGCTTAGAATTTGGAAATGGCCTTTACACTACTGTGTGGTTTTAGTAGAGGGTTTGATCTTGGGAGTGAGGAAAAGCATGGCTGAGTCATTTCGTTGTTTGGGATTTTGATAATTGCTTGGCATTTGTATATGCTACTATATAGCCTTTCATGGCTCTGCAAAATGCAATTTCCAATATGTATAGACTATTAATAGATCGATAGGGCTCTGTGTATAAGGTTTATTGTTTGCAATGATATGTATTTGATTTTAATTGACTTAATGATAAATTCTCTGTTTGGGGAAAGACTCCATGTTTCTTTTTATGATGTGTTTCTTTTGTATTTACAGTGCCATTTCTTTGCAATGGCATGAATGATGATTCGATTGTGTAAAGGTAGCAATGTGTGGTTTTATTTAAATAATGTGGATGTATTTGGTTTATTAATAACATTGTTGGGTTTTTTTGGCAACCGTAAACATGAAGCTTGGCTTGGAGAGTTGATACGCAAATTGGGTTTATTATTTGAATGTGTTTCATTGTTTTACATAATGACTATGCATATGATGAGCATAGCTCTCTTTCATTTTTTTTATACAGTTGGTTAAATTAAAAACTTTATGGGCATCCTAAGAGGTGAAAACCTTAGTGGATTCTATAGCTTTGTAATTCCTTGAATGGTTTGTTTGAGGCCTATAAGATTCAATCCTGGGATGATAATTAGGTGGAATTGTAGTTTTTGAGGCCAACATGATTCGATCCTCGCTGGAAATGGTCTTTTGGTTTGAGGTTTGTAACCCCAGGTTTCGTGGACATGATTCTTATGTAATAGTTAACAGTATTCCACTAATGCGATGCATTGGGAATAGCTATGTTTTTATATTTTATTTATAACTGTAAATGGTTTGTTTTATAGAATTTTGTTTGTAATTTAAGAAATGAAACTAGAGCCCACAACCAATCCTTTACAGGATTCGAGTGCTAGGCTGGGATAGATATTTTTAGAAATATTTTAATGTTTTCATAACATGGTTTGGAAATAATACGTTTATTGATTTTTTATTATTTTACTAATGTTGTTTTATGTTTGGTGTTTTAAGAGCATTTATATGATGGGAATAAATGCAATTGGCTGGAAATATGAAATCTACCAGCATTTGGACTTATGTTGAGGGTTTGAATTAACGAGTTCAACGATTTGATCTCTGGTCTATTTATTTATGATTATAAATGGATTATTTAAATGTTTTGGTGTAGAGTTTATATAACGTTTTTGTTTCAAGGAATCAATGCGTTTATCTAGTTTTAATTGATATTAGGGTTTATTTTACCTAGATTTGATAAATTTCTGGTTTAACATTATAATAATGTTTGAGCAAGATCTAGTAGCTGGTTATCTAACAACTAAGGTTTAAATCTAAGATTGTTTAACATTTAATTTATTCTAGAACTGTTTAAATTTAAGAACTAAGAGAATTTAAACTGTAAACTCCTATCTAGGAAATAAAGGTTGACTTTATGGTTTAAGCAAATACATTAATCTGCAATATAAAATTGATCCTTAGGGAATATGTAGAAATATTTCAGACTGGGTTTTAATAATTTAAACAAATGGAAATATAGTTGAAGCATGTATTCAATATGCATATTTCGAAATCAAGATTATAAACACTACTTAGTAAAATTTGTAAGAACTAAAGAAGGTAAAACACCTCGTACCTCAACTTGCGGTTTATTAATGGCTAAGAACCATGCACACTTAAACACATAGAATTATTAAGAACTTAGATAATTATGACCTCAGATATGTCAATCGAATAACTTGGGAACTACCACGTTCCACCCAACCATGGCCCAGAACCTTTCATGGTTTTAGTCCAGATCCCAATGAGCTAGTTCCAAGATACTAATATTCTAGTGCTCCTAAAGGTAACGCTTCCCCTATTTGGAATATCAGGTGTTGTACTATATTTCTTTGCTTTTGTAAAATGCTCTCCCAAAAATTCTTAGGAATAAAGATCAGATCAGATTGGAATTGGAATAGGAATAGAATTCCCAAGCCTTTCCTTCGCTTAGGTCGACAATCCTTTAGGGAAAAGGGAAGTTAAACTTCAATTAGATAAAAAATCCATTATCTTCTTGAAAATAATATTTAATTGATTTATGTGAGGTTAATAATTTATTATAATTAACTTATGAACTCTTTTACTAGTTCCTAATTTGACTCTTTTAGGATTGACTATTTACTTAATCATTTTTAGTAAATAATAACATATATATTCTTCATTAATCATTATAGTTATTATTATTTCGTTATATTTAATATAGGTACTTACCCTTTTATTCATAACATATATATACATATAATATTGTTAATATTTATTTAGGCATCATATAGCATGATCCCAATTACATGGTGCTTTCATTAGCTTATAATCATTTCTTTTATCAAGGCCTCCAAGTAGGGGTGGTCAACTAAGTTAGGAATCTCTAAACCTCCTTGCATGTTGGATTACCTCTTATATCATGGTCGTTCTTCAGTACTTGATGAGAAGTAGAAATTCAAAATTTCATTTAATCAACTAAAAAATAATATAAGGTCAGTGTTTTTCAGAGTCGTTCTCACTCAAGACAATCAATTTTTAGTAATTCCTAGCGCTATTTAGAGCCCAAGCTCAATGCTAAAACTTGGGAGTTACACTTAGTGTAGTTCTAGATCTCTCGCTCAACACTAATGCTAGGATGTAAGTGTATAATACACCTAGGGATACAATGGACAAGGATCCGGTGTTCCAGAGCTTATTCTCAACATCAATTTGGAATGCTCCAGGGCTTATGCCCAACACTTCCAGTTATTATTTTGCATGTGATTCAGAGCTTATTCTCAACACAAACATTTCATAACTCATGTGATCCAAAGCTGATGCTCAACACAAACATTTCATAACTCATGTGCTCCAGAGCTGGCGCTCAACACAAACACCAAATCACTCATGTGATCTAGAGCTTTCACTCAACAAAAAATATCATCACTTATGTGCTTCATGGTCTACGCCCAACACATTATAGAACTCAATTGTGCACTCAGTATTCTGCACATTCTATAACCATAATCATCTCAGTATATCCATTTTAAGGTAAATCACTAATATAATTAGTTTATTGTCCTATGAAAATAATCCTTTCCATCAGGGTCCATGGCCAACATATACAATCACATACTTGCTAAATAAAACATATACATTGGCTTACACCCAATATATAAATCGTCATACTTATGTGCAGTAGGGTCTTATGCCCAATATATAATATAATCATCAAAGTGACTCATGTGCAATGAGACTCATGCCCATTTTGGTTAAGGTCAAAATTCAGGATATTACATCCCTCCCCACTTAGAACAACACCGTCCTTTGTGTTCTATGGACTAGGAATGAATTCATCAAATAAGGCGGGGTAAGCCTCTCTCATGGTGTATTCATTCTCCCAAGTAGCCTCATCGGCTTCAAAGTGGTTCCATTTCACTTTCAACTAGACTATGGTGTGCCTCCGGAGTTGGAGTTCTCTTTTGTCCAGTATGTGAAAGGGTTCAGGTACAAACTCCCCTTCAGGTTCCACCTATAACGAGGAACAATCAATAACATATTTAGTATAATATACATATTTCTTCAGTAAGGATGCGTGGAAAAAATTATGAACCTTTATATGAGTAGGTAAGGCTGATTCATATGCTACTAGCCCTTTATTACACAGTATCTCAAAGGGTCCACAAAATCTTGGTGCCAGCTTTCCGCACCTTCCCAAGCTCAATGAAATTATATTTTCTTTTACTTTTAAGTAAACATGTTCTTTGACTTGATAATATTTATCTTTCCATTCCTTATCCACGTAACTCTTCTGGTGGTCTTGTGCTTCTTTAAGGTTTTGTTGAACTTTGGTGACTAATTGTTCCAAGTCCTTTAGTAAGTCTGGCCCTAACATGAGTCGGTCCAATGAGATATCCTAAGTAACCAGTGTTCTACACTTCTGACCATATAGTACCTCGAAGGACTCATCTTGGTGTAGGTCTGGTATTCGTTGTTATACATGAATTGTGCGAGGTGCAGATAATCCTCCCACTTGGTGGGGTTGTTCATAACATACATTATAAGCATTTCTTCCAAAATCTAGTTGACCCATTTTGTCTTCCCATCCGTCTGCAGGTGGTAAGAAGTACTAAAGTTTAACTACGTCTCTAATTTGGAGAACAAGGATCTCCAAAAGTTTACGGTAAACTTCATGTCTCAATTCGAGATGATTTCCTTGGGTATCCCATGCAATCTGAATATCCATTTTAAGAAGATGTTGGCAATGTGAACTGCCTTGTAGGTTGACTTAACTGGGATGCAGTGTGATACTTTTATTAACTTGTCAACCACTAAAAATATAGAATCATTTTTCTTCTTTCTCTTTGGTAGACCCGTAATAAAATCCATACTAATGACCTCCCACTTCTATTCTCGAATTGGTAACGGTTGCAGCGATCCTGAAGGATGCTGTTGCTCAGCTTTGACTAGCTAACATTCTTGACATTTTGTGATAAATAACGCTTGTCGAACTTTAAATTAGGCTAGAAAAATTGTTTCTTTACTACTGATATCATATTTTAATATTTTGAATGTCTTGAGTAGGGTTTTCGATGGAATTATGTGAGGATGATGGACATGATATCCCCTCCTTCCAGAACATACAATCTTTCTTTAGACCACAATAGTCCAGTATCGTCTACCTTATACTCTTTTTGTTGTTGAAACAACCTCTCCTCTTGGACCTTCTTGAGGATTTCAACATAGAAATGGTCAACCCCATTTTCTGTTCTGATCCTCTTGTGCAAATTCAAATCGATTTGACTTAGAGTTACCTCATATAACATATGAGCTCATCGACTTAAGCATCGACATATTTATTTTCCTTTTCCTTTATACGCTTTAATTCGAAATGGTACTCTCTAAGGAACGCCAATCATCTGGCTTTCCTGGCATTTAGACCTGGCTCGTTGAACAAGAAATTCAAACTCATGTTGTATGTCTTCAGAAGAAATTTCTTCCCCATGAGGTAGTTCCTCCACATATTAAAGGCATGGATAATGGGTGCTAACTCAAGATAGTGGGTGTTATAATTTTGTTCGTGTTCTTTTAAATTTTGCGATTCGCAATAGATCACACAATCATTTTGCATGAGGACTCCTCCGAGTCCCTCATTGCTTGTATCCATGCAAACAACAAAATACCCATTGGGACCTACAATTCATAGGATCGCTACGGTAGTCAAAAGTTGTTTAAGCTTCTGAAAACTTTCCTCACACTTGGTCATCCATAAGAACTTGTTTTCCTTCTTTTGTAATGCAGTCAACAGACAAGAAATCCTTGAAAATTTCTCAATGAACTTTCTTTAGTAACCCGCTAGTTCCAAAAATGACCTAATGTCAATGACATAGGTAGGGGTATGCAAATCCTCTATGGCTTTAATCTTCTTCGGGTCAACGAATATCCCCTTCTCGGAGATGATGTGACCTAGGTACTGTATCTGTGGTTTGTAAAAGTCACATTTACTAAACAACGTAAAGTTGGTGTTCCTGTAACACGTGTAGTACTATGCGAAGATGCTCCTCATGTTCTTCTTTACTCTTAGAGTAAACTAGGATGTCGTTTATAAATACTAACACAAATTTATTCAGGTATTTACTGAAGGTATTTTTTATCATGCACATAAACTTTGTCGGTGCATTGGTCAACCCAAATGGCATTACTACAAACTCGTAGTGGCTGTATCGCGTTCAAAAGGCCATTTTATGTATATATTCATTGTGGATCCGTACCTAATGGTATATGTCCCGTAGTTCGACCTTTGAAAAGATCTCATCTCCTTCGAATTGATCGAACAAGTCATCAATCCTAGGGAGTGGGTAGTGGTTCTTGATGGTCATATTGTTAAGTTGACGGTAATCTATGGACATCCACATCGTAACATACTTCTTATTTATGAAAAGTATAGGTTCTCCCCAAGGGGACACACTCGGTTGGATATAACCCTTCTCAATCAACTTGTGTAACTACAACTTGAACTCCACCAATTTTGGTGTGCTCATGTGGTATGGATATTTTGAAGCCACAACTGACCCTGGTGTCATCTCTATGGAAAAATATAAGTCTCATTTTGGTTGTAATCCAGGTATTTCCTTGGGAAATACATCCTTAAAGTCTACGAGAACCGGAAAGTCCTCAATTTGTTGCTCTTTCTCATCTTCTACATCCTGGATTTTTATTGAAAATAGTTTCCAACATTTCCTAATGCACTTCTTTGCTTGTAAGGAAGATATCGACCTAACGGAAACCTTCTTAGGTATCCCTTGAATCTTTTTTTGATTCCCTTGCCTATATGTGCACAATATTGACTTGTGTAGGAAACCGAGGAGGACATGGTGTTGTTCCAACCAGTCCATGCCGATAAGTACATCGTACGATTCTAAGGGTAAAATATTGAAATCTATTCTTGCATGGAAACCGTTCAAGTTCACCTTAAAATCTCTAACTATTTCGGAAACATTCTTTTATGTACCTGTGGCTAATTGCACCAGAAATGGTTTCTCATGTTTAACTTTGTCTAGTTTACAGTTCTAAACAAGTTTAGGCAATACATAGCTTCAGAAAGCATTGGGATCAATCAAAATTTAAATAGAAGTGTTTGAAACCTTACCTTCTATTTTGACCATAGTATCTTGATGGTCTACTTGTTGGCCATCCAAAGATGCATAAATTCTCAGGGTGCTAACTATGTCCTCTGCCATTGGGTGTTCCTGTAGATTGTGCAAGACTCCATTAGCCTTATTTTTACAATCTCTGGCATAATGGGGCCCTTAGAATTTCCAACATTTGATTGGCCATGGGACAACAATGGTTCCTCCATTTTCCATTGGTTTGTTGGTATTTGGTGCAGGAAAATTTGGTTTCACACTTGTCTTGTTGAACTTTCTATTTGCTGGTAAACAGTTGTTATGTTTTCTGTAAGGTGGTGGGTTGAAACCTGGTTTGAGGTTGTCCGAGAAGGTTATATACCTGTCTCGACTTCCATTGATGTTTTGTTACATTAGTTGTCCATGCTCATGTAACACCCCTGTTTTTACCCCATGATATTGAAATTGTACATGATGTATATATTGTATTAAAACAATGCTGAGGAGCTCAAGGCCAAGGCCCTGCCATTGATTTGGTGTTTTGTGTATCGATGATCAAGGTTGATGCCAATTGTTATAGTGCTAAGTTTGGCACATTATATTTTGAGATATCATGTAAATATACAATTTAATAAAATACCACAACTAGCTATGCACTGCAACGTAAGAGATGGGGGCATGATTTCACAAGGAATGGGGAGGGGAGTGTCAAAACCCCAAATTTACCGAAAATTTTAAAATTTTGAAAATACAGATAATATTCAATAATGTAGTCAGCTAACAGCTATAATTAGTTATATGTTATTTGAATTACAGATTGATAAATTCATAATCTGAATTATCTACTCGACTATGTTTATCTTATAGAATAATTCTTTTTCAGTTTAATGATTTATTTTTCTTTGCGACAAAAAGGTGGAACTGTCTTGGAATTTTGGGGCTTACTTAGCTTTTGAGCTAACGCAAAAAGTTTACCTGATCTCACAGATTTACAGGTAAGAAAGATCCAATGCTGCTTGTCAATAGTCATAAATCTTGCAGATATATGTTTGTTGCAAATTAATAGCTCAGTAAAAGAATATATATGTTGTTTCAATTTCAAATGCTTTTATGAGGTAAAACAATTAGATTGTTAATCTTTTTAAAGAGGCCATGGAAAAGAGATTCAGTCCTAACAGTATTGGTGACAGTTTCTCTCTCTCTAGTTTGTAATTTATAATTTTCATTGCGAACTAACCTCTTCGATGTTTATCAATGTTTACCAAAGTCATCATGTGTAAATGACGTAAATATTTCCTTACACACAGGTTAAAAATGGCGGGGTTTTACGTTTAAGGGCTTATCTTAAACGTTGATCATAAACAATTTACGTCATGACAAATTTTGGTTACTTCTTGTGATATGAAAGTAATGCGCAATAGATAATGAGTTTTTATACTATTATTTTATCTTCTGAAGCTTTGAGGATTAAAAGGAATTATATCATCAATACCTACTGCTATCAAATGGATTAAGTTAGTGTTGAAGAACTAAGTTCTTTTACACCTAACTTACTTGGAAGATATTTTACAGTTATTGTTATTAAATCATCAAAAGTTACCTATTGACAAGCCTGATAAAATACTATAAGGCTTAACATTTTCATTTGCAAACTTAGTAGTTTATAAATAAATACTCAAAGGCATAACTAGAATCAAGCTAGCAAGAAGGGTATCTTATCATAAATAAGTTTTATGAATTTATTTTATAAAATATTAAAATGGAAAAACCTTAGATAGAGTTATAATCATTTGGTTGATTGAATACTTTTCTTGCATAAGTGATGGGTCGTAGTATTGACCATGCCCTTGATAAGTTTATGGCCTAACCTTTATACTAAGTTCTTTTTGTTTAACATTACAACATGCATGCTTGGTTGACTTCGGGAGTATCGAACTTTGTAGAACCTTCAAACCACCATATGATTGGAATGAAAAATCATGTCGTTGATTGTACGCCGGAACTATATAGATTACCCACTGCATGCAAATAATTTGATTGTGTACGTGGACTCATCGTAGCCAAGCGTTGTGAAGTTAAAAGGAAATTACGAACCCTAGACTTGTTATTCCCTCCGTTGTTTTTGACATTCGGCCGCTTTGCTACTGTGTTTCGACCTCCATGCCGATTTTGCAACTGGTTTGAATGATAGTCTCCCAATTTGTTCTTGCCTCTCGCACCTCGTGAGCTTGCCCTGAACACTGATAGAGAAGATTTGTAACAAGAAACCTTCACTGCTTGGACTGAGTTGGTTGTTTTCCTCCGAGGTTTCACCTTCGCGGCTTGCTCATGTAAGGGTTGAAAGACTGTAAAGGTCTCTTTTATTGACCCAGTAGTGAGAGCCATGGTTTCGCATCTTAGGATTTATTTGGTCTTAGGGTTTTACAGCACAGTGGACTTTTGGTTGAGATGTAGTGGCGGCCCATGCGTTTATACTTGCTTGGCTTGCCGCTCCAAATCTTAGCTATCACTGGTTGTTACTATGTTGGTAACCTCCCTCTTCCTTGTATCAGATGAAGGGTTTGTTTCTCCTTGCGTTGGTGGCGGCACTTCTGTTTGTGGGTGGTTACGTTACCTTGAAGCTTAGGTAATAACTAATATCTGCATCTCTGTTTCTTTACATTTATGTTAATGTAAGTATAAAATCTTAACAATATCGTGGTTATTTTCACACAGGTGACGGCCTCGTCCTTTTGCGCAGTTGGTGCAAAGCTGGGACAACCACTTCTCACGGGTAAGCCTTGGATATCCCATGGCTGTTCGTCCTTGTTCAGTTCCTTATGGGACATTTTATGGTTGGTCGCCATGGCCTGTAAAGACCCTTGTGGTCTTGGTTTACCTGGGTTAACTTGGTTCACTGTTTTTGTTGATGATAAACTCTTGTTTTATGCGAGGCTTCCGGCTTAGGCCGTGACCTGTAAATTTTGATTTTGCTTCTAGTTTTTGTGTATATAATGTATAAATGATGGAAGGCCTATCAACCCATACTCTGTTAACTCTTAGAAGCAGAGAGGCATCAGAAAGGAGCTTAGACTCACTTGTTTGATAGTTCTGTTGTAAATTTTGATACTTTAAGGTTTTATCCTAACTCAACGATATAAAGATATATGTACTGTTTTTAAATTATCATTTGATTACAATATAATACTGTAATTTATTCTGTTATTTCTTATATTGTATAATGGGTCATTAAGCTTGATTATTTGAGCATGTTTATGTTCTGTTAATTTATTTTCCTGCAAGCTATTACATTTGAATTTACTCTGTAAATTATTTAATGTTACCTATTTAGGATGACTGTATAATATTTTTATGTTATCTTACTTTAATTCACTTTATTCTAATAAAGTTTAAATATTATTTTATATTTGTTAACTTTCAGAAAAATAAGTAATTTAATGTTCTTAGAGTTGTACTTATGTAACTGTATAGCTACATCTTTAAAGTACCAAGTTTATATTTACTTGATATTTATTATAATGTTATAAGAATGTTATTTTATTTATAAGTAAATATTGTTCCTATAATTACATACATTATCTTTATACTTAGTCTATTTATAAAGTATATAGATGAGAAAGTATTTTATTGTTATACTCTTATGTTTTCTATGCTAAATAATTTATAAAAATTCCTTCTGTATCTATATTACCCTATTTAAATTATAACATTAGAATTTATAAAAATAAGGGAAATAACAAATTAATTGTTTTCCTTTCTCTAAATAAATAGTAGTGTTTGTTTAAATTCCTTAAGAGACAAGTTAGTAGCTATAGAACTTGCGTAAGTTCAGCTAGATAAGATGAATGAATTATTTACATTATCAGTCATAAATGAAATCTTAAACCAACTTGTTTTATCGTTAGAATTAAATCAAGGTTTTTCTATCCTTACTCACAGTTTGGTTGCTATAATTACAGTAGTTATGTATCCTAAATAGGAAAAGAAATGAACTGTAGAGCTGAAAAGGCATTTTTATTTAACCTAATACTACACATTTTAACTATTATCTTATTTTCCTTTTGTTTCAGAATAGATATAAGGATTACAGAAGTGAATACTGTGTAGAGGACTATTTCGTCTACCAAAACATACTACTGTTAGTATAATGATATAACTTCCTTTCCTTCTCTAATATTCTGACATTCACAGTCTAGGTCTACCACTATTCTATGTATAGAATAATATTTCTTCTGATATCAAATATATTAATAAAAGAAAACATTCTAGAATTCAATCTAACATCTTATTTTAAGTTTACATCATACTTCATTCATTTAAATACACCACCTGTGCTAGAGTATGATCTGGATTACTCCAGATGGGGAAAAACACAGGTAGGATTTATTTTTCATCAAGAATAGATTCATTACTAAACTAGCTAAGATATTCTACCCTCTAAGTTTAGATCATAACCTGAAAATGCATCATTCACTCACATACATATATTAACACAAAAATTAGTAGTAGCAGAACCTGTTCTTAAAGCTGGTCGACAACGGCAATGGGAGTCCATTCCTCCCTACCAAATCCTGGAGAGCGCTCAAACAACGAATCCTCAGGACCCCTGAGCCTGCTCTGGTCTCCCTGGCTGGAACTAGGTGAAGCAAATAACCAAGTACTAGTCCTGAGACTCAATACCAATCCTGAACCTGTCAGTCAGATCTCTCAGCTAAAAAGCTATATTAGATCAAGTTCCTGCAATTTATCCCTCAAAACACCTTCCTTACAGTTTCCCTTTTTCCCAATGAATTCCTTGAAGTGCATTCCCCCTGAATGATTCTTCTCCTGGAAAATATATTAGCAGCCTCAGCTCTCTACACTGGGCATTTTTATAAGATTGCCTAGGTCTTTTTGGGTTAGTTGTCATTAATTGAGCCACCTGCTCTGATCCCACTTTCTTGGGGGATCATGACCCCAAATGTAGGGAAGTTGCCACCTGCAACATAGGAAGCATTTGAGGATGCTACCACTTGTCTTTTTGCTCTCCACCTAGTTCCTTCCACCAGTTTGACCAGTAACACTCTTATTAACAGCTCTCCCAAGCTATTGTCTCCACTTTTTATTTATCAAAAATAAAATATTCAGAATTACATTCCACATCTTTTGACTCTGCTGAGTCATCAGTTCCAACTTAGCATTAAATTTAACATAATGTCTTGGGAATCAATTTAAAACAAATAACATTATTTTACAAAATTGGGGCATGTGAGAGGGAGTTAGTCAAACTCCTTAGCCATAGGGTGAGACCAGATGTCTATGGGGAACCCATAAACAATCAACTACCCTTTTTGTCCTCTGTACTCAATCATTTAATTCTTCTAGAAGAGTGATTGAGGCAATTAATTCCTTGGGCAGAGAAAGGCATGGAAGCCAAATTTCATGTCTGAGCAAGCCTGCATCCTACATTCTGGGGAAGCCACATTCTTGCTTTTGAAGCAAGTAATCATGGGGATGCATGCCCATCCCGTCATTTCCAAATTCACCCATTATTTCTTTGTCATTCCCGATTCCTTGAGGGAATTATTCAGGATCCCGATCCATTATGCATGGTTCACTCTCCTAAGTCACGAAGGAGGTTTTTCGTGGTAGTTCATTGTTGTTCAGTGTGGATCATTGTCTATAGATGTAACACAAGCTAGCGGAGTATTTCTATAGATTCTATAGCGTTTCTCTATGTTACAGAGTGGTCTTAAACCTTGGTTTTATGTGTTACGGTGTGGATCCCTATGTTGTTGAGTTACCTTGTGGTCTTCTTTGATGCGTACCCTGGTTTGGGTCTAAATAGTATGCAAGACTTAGGAGTGGAAGAGATTCCGAATGGGATTGATAAATCTAGTGCAGGGAGGAACCTCATGAAAAGATAAGAGTGGTTAGCGAATCTTCTATGCACATCCTAAAGAGCATTGGAAGGGAAGGTATAGCCTAAGGGACTATGTAGCAGAGAAGGGGACACTTCCTTGTGTTGGGTGTGTAGGTATTGTGGATTCCAGGCCAGATAGATCTTGTGGAGGTGTCCCTAGCTCTTGAATGAGCCACTAGATTATCAATTCTACCTTTCCACTGCCTTAGCAGCCTAATAAACCCAAGCGTAGATTGGCTTGGCTAACATCTTGATAAACCCAATGGTATATTGGCTTGGCTAGGAAGCTTGATAAACCTAATCTTATATTGGCTTGGCTAAGAAGCTCGATAAAACCAAGTGGTAGTTGTCTTGGTTATGTATTCTTGTGCATTTGTCCATGTGTGACCCTTGGATGGACAACCTGATAAACCCAACTATTAGCTTGCTTAGCTGAGTAGCCTCATGAACCTAACAGTGAGATGGCTTGGCTGAGTGGCCTGATAAATCCATCTATTAGTTGGCTTAGCTGGTCATTAATGTGAATGTTGGCTTAATTGTGTACAGTCTAATAAACCCAACTGTTAGCTAGCTTGGCTGAGTAGCCTAATAAACCCAATATTTTATTGGCTTGTTTTCCTATAGCCTGATAAACCCAATTGTGTATTGGCTTGGATGGAAAGTATGATAAACACAACAGTAGGTTGGATTGACTGTGTTTGATGTGTTATGGCTATGCATGAGCCTACGTTCCCTAGTTCCGTGTGGAAGTCATGCCCAGCTTGGGTGTGGCAGTTGTGTTGAGAGATTACTAAGCACAACTGGCCTGTGGTTGGGTGGAACGTTGCATCGACATAGCTAGTTCCAGGACAACTTCATATTCAAGATAATTATTCTCTGTTGTGTTATTTCTGAAATGTATTTGCTTATGAATGTGTTGCTTATGTTGAATGTTTATTAGAGATTTAAGTAGAATTTAGTGTTGTTAAATGTCCCTGCATTTTGCATCTGTTTATGCCTTGTATTTTCCACTGCATTTTCTTATTATCATGGAGGATAGAAGCCTATTACAGGATCATAAATGTGGCTATCTTGAGGTAATATGTTTTTTTCACACTTCGGGATCTGCCTGCAAGAGGCAGAAGTAGAGAGTCGAAAGGAGAAAATTTAGAGAAAAGAACAAGGAAGAATGTTGGTTTTCCACACCTCGTAATCCGCTTGCAGAAGGAAGAATGCAAGAGTGGAAATGAGCCTAAAATTCTAAGGTAAAAGAGTGTTTTCTGCAACCAGGAATCCTCCTATGGAAAGAGGGAGGAGAAAAATGGGAAAAAGGTTAAGGAAAAAAGTTGTTTTCCCAATTTCTAAGGTCCGCATCGGAAGGTGGAAATATGGAAGACGAAAGGTCAAAATTCGAAAGACAGAGTTAGCGTTTGATGGGTTTTTCAATTTTTGAGGTCCACAGTGGAAGGCAGAAAGGAAAAATTTAGAAGGTGGAAAGTAGAAATACAAGTGATTGTTTCACAGTTTTTCTGATTTGTGAGGTCTGTAGCGAAAGGCGAAAGGCGGAAATTCAAAATACAAGTAAATGTTTCGCAGGTTTTCCTATTTCTGGGGTCTGCAACAGAAGGAGGGATGTTGGAAGTCAGAAGGTGAAAAGTCAAAAGAGAAGGTTCTTATTTTAGGGACTCTTCGATTCCCGAACCCCACAGCAAAAGGAGAAAGGGTGTAATAAAGAAGGTGGAAAATTCCAGTTTAGTGCGAAATGACTTTTATGCTTACAGAATGGATCTCTGAGAACAATTGTTACAATGATGTTTATACTTAATCATGAATGTAAAAGGATGAACATGACCCATGACTATGGTTTAAGATAAATAAATAACAACTTTTAAATTATTCCGCATAACGGTCAGGTGTATGGGCACTGGGTGCATGTACATTCTGGTTTACTAGAGTAGTGGTAGAGTAGCAGGCACACTACATTCTGGTATCAAAGCTAATGGTTACAACATTGGGCCTAGATGGTCCAACTGAATAGTTTTCAGAGCTATTGGTTCCACGGTAACTTATTTTTGAATTCCAAGGTTGTCTAATAGTGTGTTTATTAACACATTTTGCAGTGTCATACTGCAGTTTGGAAAAAATTGGTTTTGTCTTAGCCATGAGAACCAACAACATGAATGATGCATAGGATCCCTATGATTTCGACGAAGATTCCATGGGGGAAAAAATTCGAATTGGAGATGCTGAAACATAATATAATGGGAGAATATATCAAGAGACTCTCCCAGATATTGCAACCACCATGAGAAGCTTTAGGATGGAGTTGCAAAGTTATAGATAATATAATGAAAGAGTGATTAAAGATTAGGAAGAGAAAAATCAGCCGAATGCATCCATGCTGCAAAGTTTGACAGACATCCAAAGGAAGAGGAACTCCGGGCATCGTGTAGTAAATCTAGAAGGAAGTAGGAGCGGTGCTAGAAGAAGAAAAATGTCTTCTAGTGGATCATCGAACTCTAAAGGATCCACTGGGTTTCAATATCTTCATCTCACATGAATAATAGGAAGAGGCGTTACTTGAACATTTCACTTGATGAATTTAAGAAGGAAATGCCTCCTACCTTTGATGGTGAGATAAAGACTGGTCAAGAAGTTGAAGCTTGGATTCTTGGGATGAGAAAACATTTCCAGGTCTAAGACTACTCTGGAAATATGAAGGCAAAGGTAGTCGTCTTCAATTTGAATGGAAGAGAATCTATATGGTGGGAGCACCTCAGGCAAGTGAAGAAGATCAATGACAGAAATATCGTGTGGAAGTAGTTCAAGAAGTATTTCAAGCAGAAGTACCTCTATGATAGGTACTATGATGATAACATTAAAGAGTTCCATGAGTCGAAATTGGGACAACTAACTATGGAATAATATGCAAACAAATTCTTGGAGCTGTTGTGAGGTATGTCAGGTATATCAGGTATGATAAAGTGAAAATCTAGCGTTTCCTAAGTGGATTACCTCAATCATACAAAGACAATTGCGTTTGATGAACCTAGAACTCTAGAAGAGGCTATAAGGAAGTCCAAGTATTTCTATGATCATAACAAAAAGAGACCTTATATCCATAAGATATGGAAGGACAAAGAGAATGAGAAATTTCACCAAAGGAAGAAAGGTTTCAAGCCTTCTCACTTCTGAAATCAAAAAAGGAAACCATCACAAGCTATGGCTAAGTGAGCCAGAGTGATGGAAGACAGGACAAGAGACCCAAAAGAGATTAGAGAACCTCTCCAATGTTGGAGATTTGTAGAAAACCACATGCGTAGTAATTGTTCTCTTGAGAATGGGTATGTAAGGAAAGCTTACAATATCCAAGGAGCTGAAATAGTGAGCCAAGGAGTAAGGACCGTCCCTAGAATTTATACAGGCCTAGAGGACTATCAAGCAGATCACCAGTCAACTATGGTTGAAGTTGAAGGTAAGATTGTTGAGCAATCTATTTCTGTTTTGATTGACCTTGGATCTACTCACAGTTATATCACTCCTATAATTGTTGATATTTGTGCTTTTAAGAAGTTAGAGCATAGAAAATCAGGGTTAGTTCAACTAGCTACTAGAACCAAGAGAAAAGTTAGTGAATTGGTAGAGAAATGCTCATTATTCATGGATGGGTTAGTCACTTATGTAAACTCGAATGTTATACCACTTGGTTCCTAAGGTAATCTCATTGGAATGGACTCGTTAGAAGTGCACAAAGTTAATCTTGACTGTTACAATAAGACATTTGAATGCATGGATGAAGAAGGAAACCCAAGGGTTATAAGAGGCATTCCAAAGGTGATTTCTGTTTGGCATATTTCAGCAATGCAGTTGAAGAAGTTATGTAGGAAAGGTTGTAGATTGTATGCAATCCATGTTTTGGAGGTAGCAGAGAATGAAACTCCTAGGTTGGAGGAATTTCATGTATTGCAAGAATTCAGGGATTTTTTTCCTGGTGAGGTTCCAGGACTTCCTCCAAAGAGAGACATTGATTTTAGAATTGACCTTGTGGCAGGAGCAGTACCAGTGTCAAAGACACCTTGGATGAGTGTTGCACCTGAAAAATCCACTAGTTCCTGATGACCCTTCAGAAAGCATAGCTTGGGATTCCTTTGGTAACTTGTTTCCACCTTCAGGTTGATCGGTGCCTTTTCTCAGTTATGACAGAGAGCCTTCAGTGCACTGTCTTGTGGAGAAAAAAGCGTCGGCTGCTATTTGTCTATTGGAAATAGGCATCGCCAGCTCTCTTTCTTTGTGAACAAAAATCATCGGCGCTATTTCACCTTAAGCCAAGTGCGCCAGTGGACCTGAAACATGAAAAAAGAAGATTCTAGAAGCTTCCTTGCGAAAGCATCCATGGATTTAGTTCATACTAACTAGAGAGACGTGGTATTCTCCTTCCTCACCTATTGGGATCACCTCCTATCTATTTGCTAAGTGAATTTCATGAAATATTCCCTATAAATGGAGCCTTCATGGAGTGAGTGAGACTCAGGCCAAAGAAAGCACCCTTATGTTGTTGGACTGAAATCTAGCTTAGAGGCATGATAGAGTGAGATTATGTGTGAAGAGATTACTGTAAGTGTGAAGGATTGTAGATCTGTTGTGGCGGATAGAGCTAGGAGCATCAAGGATTTATGGTTGTAACTTTACTCTCTTTTATTATTAATACAAAAGTGTTACCCTTTCCCATATTTAATGTGTGTTAATATTAGTTAAATGTTGTTAGAATCCTTGATTGATAACATAGATGATTAATTTTCCATCATGCTCTCATCTCATGTTTTTTTCTTTTGATGTCTTTTACAAGTACTGAAGATTACAAGGACTTTGGAATGAAGACAAAAAGTACTTAGATATGAGGTATGAGTTTAATTTCATGTTTATTAAATTTACTATCTAGGGGAAGGATATATTGTTGTGTTTCTTTTGTTCTACAATTGCATCATACAACGTAGAGGAATAAGTGGCGTCTGCACCAGTTGTAAAATTCCTTGAAACAAAATTGGCGACCATACTAGGGATAGCTTAATCCAGTTAGATCTGGGGCAGATCCAGCCAGATCTAGAGCAGATCCAGTTAGATCTACAAATGTTGGTAACTTTCTCACTTATGAAGTTTAAATTATCTTCCTTATCTTATTTCAATGGATAAGGTGAGTGATCCATCTTGCTGCTTTGTTAATTTCCTCTATTTGGAAGTTTCTTTTACTTTTGTTAGTCCAAATCATTCCAATTTTTTGGTTTCTTGTGCAGATCTTTACTTTTTTCTATCCATAGATCTGTCGATGCACTTAGCCTTATCGAACAGAGTGCCGTTGCCTCATAGGTGCCTCTTGCCTCTTGGAAGTTAGCACTGTCATCTCCTTTTTACAATTTACACAGAGCATCGTCGATTCCTTGTTGTGGTGGAAAAAAAGAGTCTATACCCCTACAACGCTCTGGTGCAACCTGCTTCTCTGCACTGAGGTAGGTCATTATACTGCCTGCATTTTGATGTTTTGATGTTTTTTTTTTATTTGAAAAATTTTAGTGTGTTTTGCTCTAGTGCTTGATTGCCGAGTCTAGTGTTTTTGACATTCTGATTCTCACTTGTTGAGCTCTGTTGCAAAACATTTATTTCTTATTTTAGTGAAGAAGTCATAGTGAAAAAGGAATTATGTGAAAGCTTAGTTTTGGATTTCTTGATTAGCATGGTCAATTATTTGAAAGGTTTATGTTGAAAAAGGAAATGTGTAGCCTCTCTTAAATCAGTTTTCTTTAATATGATTTATGTCCTTTATGTTCAGAGTTACATTTGAAAATACAAAAAGAAACTAGTTATCTTGTCTTGTTTATGCATATGAAAATTT
Organism: Pseudotsuga menziesii; assembly: GCA_001517045.1. Classification (NCBI taxonomy): domain Eukaryota; kingdom Viridiplantae; phylum Streptophyta; class Pinopsida; order Pinales; family Pinaceae; genus Pseudotsuga; species Pseudotsuga menziesii. The sequence continues at coordinate 622,686 of LPNX010319000.1, read as the reverse complement.
TATTCTTGGCTTGCATGAGTGATTTAGACAAGTAGGCTTTTTTTGTGTGTGATTGAGTAGATTTAATTTTGATAAGTATTAGAGGCTTCATTTTCTTTTCTTAATTCAGATAATTAGAGTTCTTATTGATGAAAAAAATTTGAGATTGAAGAATTTCTTGTTAGGTCTTGTAATTGAATCATTGAAATAGCATGGAATTGGTGTGTTGAAAAGAAAAGAAATGGTCTTTTCCATGTTCTAGATAGTTCTCGTTGAAGAAAAAAGAAATTTGCATCACATATAGATTATAATTTGCATATTAAAATACACCTCACAAAAATTCACTAACCATTTAGATAAAATAAATGATATCTTTAGGCTAAAATTTTATAGAAAATTGAGTGATAGGATAGAGATGTGTTCCAACGTCTTTAAACATAGGAGTTGTCATTACATGCTTGCACTGCATCTCATAGTCTATGTGGTTCCTCTACCTACCGTTGATATATAAAACATCCTTTCACGTGCCCTTGACGTATATCGAAAGGTACTTCCTGTACTCGATTGTATATCAGAGGGACCCTTTTCAAAGGTTGTGAATTAGACAATACTAATACATATTTGAGCTCCCATGCACCTTGTGTATATCAGGAGACCCTACCAGGATTCCCAAACCATTTGATAAAATCCCTTTGGTCATCTTGTTGGAGAAATACACTGAGAACAACACTCAGGGAGCTACTATACATGTGTCATCCAGGTAATCGAGTGTTTAGGCAAGGGACGGTCCCAATCCTCCTTGTCTCATTTCACTGTTGGACCATCTAATATATCATGAGTTGTGTCAACTTGACAATCCTAGTGAGACACCAGCTATCTTTACCCCATCTTGTCATTTAAGTCTGCTTGTAGCCTTAGCTTGCATAGGTTTTTTATGTGTGTCTTTCTTCTTTTTGAACTAGAGTATAAAATCTCAGCCATTACCTTGGCTAAGCAATATGTGATGCATTCTCATAGATTGCAAGGTTTTCCATATGAATTTCCTCCTTAAATGGAAGGAAGGAAAGGTGAAACCATGGAATGGCCAGCTTCTATCGATGCTTATATATAAAACCCTTCAGCTAGTGGGACTAGAGAATAATTATTTATTTATGATAATCCCTTGGTCGAACAGCCTCCTACGACTGATACTGATTTCCATTTTCCAATGGAAGGTCATGTTCGTTCATTAAATGAGACTGGTGATCACCCGGCTGATGATGCTAAGGGGCCACAATATGTCCCTAATGCACCTTTTTGGAGAAATTATTTAGGACAAGCTATTTCCGAATTAAGAGTCACCAAACCTTCTTTTAAAATTCCCTCCTATGGATGCTTCATTGAATGAAGAAATGTATAGAAGGTTTCATTCATTGTTTGCTCATTTACAAAACTGCTGTGAATACCTTACTAATATCAGTGTTTCACCTCTACCTTATAAAGCACCCATGCCAAATCTACTACCCCATCTTTTGGAAACAACACCACCTTGATACCATGCCCTTTCATCACCTCGAATAGTTCCTATCTCAGGGTCACCGACCCAAAATTTGGTTACTCAAAATCTAGGTCAAACTTCCACATCCCATCCCCCTAATCAAAACTCTCCATCAATTTCAACTCCCCCAATAGTCCCTTCAGGTGCAAGGCATCCTCTAGCTCAATTTTCTTCACCTACTCATGGATTTGTTTCTAGTACGGGGAAAAATTTATTAATGGGACCACCTATAGAAAATACCCCTCCTCCTAATTCCTCTATGGTTTCACCCTCTTCTGGCCAGGGAGGATCCTCATGGGTCCAACCAACCATTAGTCCTCTTTCTTGGGGATATAATTATCTTGGGAATCAAACACTTACGGTTCACCAAGGTTATTAACAAACACTATTGGCGACAATCTATCCTAGAATGCCCTACCCTGAAAATGTGTTTATCCCATGGGGACAACCGAATTGGTCTAATATCCCATATTACAGAAGATATTTTGTGAACAATGCTGGAGGACATGGTGGTCCCTCCAGAGGCCCACCACATGGAGGACCCCTGAGAGGACCTGGAGGACTCAAAGGACCTGGAGGATCTAGAGGACCACCACATGGAGGCCCACCACCTGGAGGACCACCACCTAGAGGACCACCTTATGGAGGTCCACCATCTAGAGAACCCCCACTTGGGGGACCACCACCATCACCTCCTCCCATAGGCCTACCACCACCACGACCTGGAGGCCCACCCCATGGAGGCCCACCTCACTGGGGTGGCCCACCATTTGGTGGACCTTCTATTAACCAATCACCAAGTCAATCGACTGCGGGGGCATTGTCTATCCCTGTTTATCAATCTTCCTATGGTCCTACTGGTTCACAAATGCCATACCAGTATTACAAATATCCTCAACCCAATCAACAATTTCCATTTCTGGCTACATTATATTTGTCAGATTTGTGCAGATTGATTAACAATCCTATACATTACGATCCCTCCTGGCCAGCCATTTTAGTCAAGTTACCCTCGAATATACCAAAATTCGACGAAAAACTCGATGAATACCCTAATAACCATGTGATGAATTTTCATCTATGGTGCTCATCAAATTGTGTGATGGATAGTTCAATCTGTCTATATTTATTTTAGAGAACCCTCACAGGTGTTGCCACAAAATGGTATATAGAGCTACCACAACACTCTTTCTGGTTTTTTAATGCTTTAGCAATGCCATTTTTACTCATTTTCAACTACCAATTTGGTATGAGATAGGTACATACCTATTAACCATGCTTCGACAAACTACCTCAACACATATCTCCGATCACATCCATGAATGGAGACGAAGATGTATGTTAATCAAGGCCCCTATTCCTGACCAGCTACTTGCTGATTGGTTCAGAAAATCTTTATTTCCCCCTATTTCTAGAGATGTCTCCATGGGAGGCGTTGTTACAAAGGAGAAAGCTATTATCCATTCTCAGTACTTAGAATTGGTTTATTCCTAGTGAGGTACTCTGTATCATTTAATTCCTCATGCTCCCTGTCCCACGTCAGACCCATCAAGACCTGCAACTAAACCAATTGTAGATGGCATCCTTGGCTCAGTTCAAAATCAAATGGCAGAAAAATATACTAAGAAGCAAACCCAACCCATCGCACCAGTAAGCCAATCAGCACCACCTCCCAAAACTGCATCCCCTCCTGTCTGCCGAGGTAAATATGGTTCAATCCGCTGAATCTTCAGGTGGAAAAAAGAAAGGTAAAAAAAATTGAAAAAATCCAATAATCAATAGGAAGGTAACAAACCACCAAATCCTGATGCTGATTCCAAAAATAAGAGAAAGGTAAATTACAATTTCCTAATATGTGGATGTGATCAGTTCACCAAAGAGTGTCCTCGTTGAGAGGAAGTTAACAAGTTTTTGAAAATCAACAGTTCTTTCGGACCCAATAGCAATTGATTGACCATCAATATTTGCATGGGCCTTCTTCATATATTAATGAATTTAAAATGATGTCAAGTGAGACAATTAACCTAAATACAAGAGCACATAGTTATGACCTCCCTCCACAGAAGAAACTTGATGAGATTCCACCCAAAAAACCTTAATCTTCCACCCCCCACTCCGAGTATTGGTGTTCATATCGAAAAACCTCTTCCTGAAGCAATTTTTCGCCCACCCAAGAGTACACTTCGTAAGTCTGTTATCAATCCTAACGGACATGCTTCCCAATACTATAACGTTGTAGAATATTTGTCCCAGGAACCATGTGTTATGTCGACCCTAGAAGTACTCCAAGTGACGTGATTAGCCTAAATACAAGAGCACATATTTATGACCCCCTCCAGAGAAGAAAATTGATGATAATCCACCCAAAAAACATTTATCTTCCACACCCCCTCCTATGGAAATTGAACCGAGGTGTTAGAAAATTACACTCACAAAAATTTCCAATTACACATGCAAATTAAACACAAAGGAGACTAAATATGGAGCAGAACACTAATCTGTATTGAATAAGTGTACAATAGCCAACCCTGTGAAGTCATAGGCTGCCACAATAAATAATTACATGAGAGATTCTAATTCATAAGGATGCCATTCGAATTTGGACAAAAGCAGGCTTACTAAATCTAAGCAAATCCCCCATATGTGCATAAAGCAGTTTCCAAATCTGTCTAGGAGCTCACGAATTGGCAAAAGCAATTAGGAAAGCTAATAGATGATGGAAGGAAAACTCATACATGATTTTCTTAGGAGAAAAGAGTGGAGGATGATGAGGACAAAAAACAAGTTAACTTCACCTAGTCAAACTTTCCCAATTGCCTTAAAACTCAGCAAAAGCAGGCAATAAAGCAGAAAAAGCAGACATGCACTAGGAAGGTCAGGAATAAAGCAGATTTGATTCCAAGTGCTTTTTCAAGTGCTCTATGACTCAATTTTAGCAATTTTGACCACTTTGGACATGTGGAGGACAACTTGCATAAGGTGGAATATGGAAACTAGGCAAATAAGACAAAAATGGATTAATTAATGTCTAAGGTAGCTAACTATGGGTTGATTATTATAACACCCCCCCTTAAGCCTGAATTATGAGTAAAATATCAGAAAATTATAGGACCTAGAAACAAGGCTTAGTCACCCTTTACATACTGCATGTCCATTTAACCAAGGAAAGAGGCAAAAACCCAATGGGAAAAATCCTCCCTTAAACATGGACAGTAAAACAAAATTTGAAAATCTTGTCATCACTCATGCTTCACAGCATGATCAGAAATCCCCAATAGTGATTTGATATTTTTGAATGTATTCTCACAAAAAACTTTGGTGAATATATCTGCTACTTGTTCTGAAGATGAACAGAAGAGTAGGTGAATGGTGCCATCATGCACAAGCTGTCTGATGTAGTGCATATGGATCTCAATGTGTTTGGTTCTTTGTCTCTAAAATGGATCATTATAGATTCAAATGGTACTCTTATTATCACAATAGATAGTAGTTGAGTATTCTGATTCGAATCCACACTCACCAAGTAACCCCTGCAACCATAGACATTGAGTTGCTGCATTTACAACTCCTATGTACTATGCTTTTGTAGATGAGAGTGCAATGGCACTCTGTTTCTTGCTTGACCAGCTGATTGGTCCTTTAGCAAGCATGAACACATACCCTGATGTTGAATTTTGATCTGTGTTGTCACCTTCCCAATCACTGTCAGTAAACCCAATCAAATCAAGATCAGATTTAGCTTTGTAGAAGATCCCATGAGTCCTTGTTCCCTGAACAAAGTTAAGGATCCTTTTGGATTCTGTCCAATGGATCTCATGAGGCTTATCCATGTATCTTGAAGCCACACTTAATGCATAAGAAATATCAGGTCGAGTATGTGTAAGGTACAGCAAACACCCAATCAGTTTCCTATACAGTGTATTATTTACCATAGGTGAAGAATCTGCTTCTTCAAGCTTAACTCCTGAAAGGAAGGGAGTCTTGCTGGGCTTGTAGTCCTTCATGTTGAACTTGTTCAGAAAATCCAATGCATACTTGGACTGATGTAATTTTATTCCATGTTTGGTTTGAGCAATCTTGAGCCCCAATAATTGGCTCAATAACCCCAAATCAGTCATAGAGAATGCATGGTTCTTTGCATCCTTCAAGGAGGCAATTTCATCCTTTGAGCTTCCTGTAATGAGAAGGTCATCAACATACAAGACAATAATCATTAAATAACCGTGAATCAGCTTCAAATAGACATTATGATCTGACTTGCATCGAACAAAATTCAATGATAGCAGAAAGCTATCAATCTTGGCATACCAAGCCCTGGGGGCTTGCTTAAGCCCATACAATGATTTATTTAGCCTACACACAAGAGATGGATTAGTAGAAAATTCTTGAGGATGCTGCATGTAAATATCTTCAGTAATATCTCCATTCAGGAAAGCACACTTCACATCCATGTGATGTACCTCCCGCTACTTCGAAGCTGCAATGGCTAAAGCTAGTCTGATGGAGTCCATCTTTGCCACTGATGCAAAGGTCTCATTGTATTCTATGCCATGTACTTGTGAGTATCCCTTGGCTACCAATATTTCCTTATATTTCAAAGGTGAACCATCAGCAGAAAATTTGGTTTTGTAAACCCACTTACACTGAACTAGCTTCCTCCCTAGGGGAAGATCAACCAGCTCCCAAGTGCTGTCCTTCTGGAGTGAGCTGAAATCTTCTTTCATGGATGTTTGCCATATTGGATCATGTGCTGCATATTCATATGTTTTTGTGTCTGATTCAACCATCATATAGCATTTCTCTGCAAACAAAGGGTCTTTCATACACAGAGCACTCTCAAACTCAGATCTAGTCCTCCTAGGATCATTAGGATTTTCAGCTAGTTCTCCAGTTGCATGAATGGTATTTTCTGCCCATTTTGGTCTTTTAGGAATGTTAGGATCTGCAATTAAATCATCATTATTATACATATCAGAATCAGCAAAATCAACTATCTCTTCACTTACATTCAATGGTTCTGGTGGTGAATAGGATTCTCCAACTTCCACTACTGCTAAAGGCTCTTCTTGGAACTGAACACTCCTTTCAATGAAGACTTTGTTTGTGCTCAAATTGATCAGATTGTACCCTTTTGAATCTTCAGAGTAGCCAACAAATTGACACTCTTGGCTTTGGGGCTGCAAAGCCTTCCTCTTTTCTATTGGAATTCTAGCCCAAGCCCTTGAGCCAAAAATCCTGAAATGGGTCACATCTGGCTTGTGCCCACTCCATGATTCGAAAGGAGTCATACCATCAAGATGTTTATGAGGCACCCTATTCTGGATACAGGCTGCACATTTTATAGCTTCATCCCAAAACTTTGGTGGCAAAGTCTTAGCCTCCATCATGCAGGTTGCCATCTCTTTCAGTAATCTGTTCTTCCTCTCAGCAACACCATTTTTCTATGGTGTTTAAGGGATAGAATGCTGCATCTGAATACCTGCATCTGCAAAATATTGAATGAAATTAGACTTGACATACTCAACACCATTGTTAGATCTGAGGACCTTGAGTTTCCTCCCAGACTGGTTTTCAACCAAAGCCTTAAAGACTTTGAAGAGGCCAAAAAATTCAGACTTGTGTTTCAGGAAGTAAACCTAGCAGTACCTGGAAAAGTCATCTATGAATGTCAATGCATATTTGGCCTGACTCATTGTCATATGAGGAAATGGGCCAACAACATCACTGTGGATCAACTCAAGAGGTGCAGAGGTTCTCTCATGACTAGCTTTCTCAAATTTATGCTCTGGGTGTTTTCCTAAGATGCAACCTTGACAGACTCCTTTGGAAAACTTAATCTTTGGTAACCCTATGACCATTTCTTTTTCACTAAGATCAGAAAGATACTTGTAATTAAGGTGGCCAAATATTTTATGCCAAAGATTGCTTGCCTCATTAGCATGAATCAGAAGAGTAGAGGGGTTTGCATAGGGTAGGAAGTGTGAGAACATGTATAACTTCGAAGTGTGATTTGCAACTCCTTTTGCAATGACTTTACCACTTGAGATCTTTGTGATCTCAACTTCATCAGGCGAGAATATGACCTTCTTTGGAGACCCTGTGTGGGTCATCTGATACACTGATAAGAGGTTAGAGGCAAGACCTGGAACATACAATACATTACTGAACTTACCATCATCAAGATGAATCCTCCCTTTGCCCAAACTTTCAGTGAGAGAGTCATCTCCCAGTACTATTGGTGGACCTTTCGACATGTCAAGTGAGGTGAATGCCTCCTTGGTTGAAACCATATGTCTTGAAGCTCTAGAATCAATGATGAAACTAGGTGAGCTTGATGTGCCAGCAACCAATGCATGAACTCTCTCTCTGTCTTTTGAATTTAATCCTCCTTCCCTCTTCTTTGAGCTATCAGGAAGGGAGATGCCATTCTTCTCCAAGAGTTGGGTCAGCATGTCAACTTTCTTCTTCATGCAGGAGCTTTCAGGATGATTTCCCTTACTGCAGTATGCACACTTTCTCATTTCTCCTTTGTTCTTCTTCTTCTGGGGGTTTTTCTTGGAACCTTGGGGCTCCTCTGGAGACTTGTTCTTGTCTCTCTTTTGCTCAGGTGGCTTCTTAGCTTTCTTCTTGCCTTTTGAATCCACCCTCGAATCTCCAGCAACTAGAGCTTGGTCTTTGGAAGGTTTGATGGTGCCCATCGTCACCAATTTATCTTGTTCTTGTGTGAGAGATTCCATGAAATCTGCAAGGCTAGGCATTTTCCAGGCTCGAGCTGTCAACTTTGTGGCATGGAAGGTCGAGACAAACACTAAATAGTTAGGGCCAAGATTCGAGATTATGGCCAAAACTAGTTGTTCCTCGTTCTTTTCAATCCCACACTGTTTTAGCTGTAAAAGAAGGGCTTTGAACTTGGAAAAGTAGAGTTGTAGGGATTCAAAGCTATTGGGACTCCGGGAGATCAATTCATTTTCAATTTGATGTCCCCTCATCTCATCTGTCTTACCAAAAAGATCAACAAGCTTCTCCCATACTTCATTTGGTGATGTTAATCCATCAAGATGGAAAAGGAGGTCTCTGGATATGCTCAGACACAGGAGACCATAGGCCTCATCCTTCCTGTTGTGCCATTTAATTTTCTCTACAGCTGCATTGGGATCTGCTTCTATTGCCATAGACAATTTGTAGAGGCCTTTCACTCTCAACATTATCTCCATCTCTGCTTTCCATTCAAAGAAGTTAAATGGAGTCAAGATGATCTTTTGAGATTGATCCATAGCTCAGAAATTGTCCCTTTAGTCAGTAGAATGCTCCCAATCAATGATGTCAAACCTGCAATAACAAATTGGAAGGAGATACATTTATCTACAAAGGCTCTGATACCATGTGGAAATTGAACCCAGGTGTTAGAACAATTACACTCACAAAAATTGCCAATTACACATGCAAATTACACACAAAGGAGACTGAATATGGAGCAAAACACTAATCTGTATTGAATAAGTGTACAATAGCCAACCCTATGAAGTAATAGGCTACGAAAATAAATATTTACATGAGATATTCGAATGCATAAGGATTCCATTCGAATTTGGTCAAAAGCAGGCTTACTAAATCTAAGCAAATCCCCCATAGGTGCATAAAGCAGTTTTGAAATCTATCTAGGAGCTCACGAATTGGAAAAATCAATTAGGAAAGCTAATAGATGATGAAAGGACAACTCATACATGCTTTTCTTAGGAGAAAAGAGTGGAGGATGATGAGGACCAAAAACAAGTTAACTTCACCTAGTCAAACTTTCCCAATTGCCTTAAAACTCAACAAAAGCAGGAAATAAAGCAGAAAAAGCAGACATGCACTAGGAAGGCCAGGAAGAAAGCATATTTGATTCCAAGTGGTTTCCCAAGTGCTCCATGACTCAATTTTATCAATTTTGACCACTTTGGACATGTGGAGGACAACTTGCACAAGGTGGAATATGGAAACTAGGCAAATAAGAAAAAATGGATTAATTAATGTCTAAGGTAGCTAACTATGGGTTGATTATTCTAACACCTCTAAGTAATGGTATTCACATTGAAAAACCTCTTCCTGAAGCAATGTTTTTCCCACCCAATAGTACACTTTGTAATTCTATTATCAATCCTAACGCACCTACTTCCCAATACTATAACATTGTAGAATATTTGGCCCAGGAACCATCCACTATGTCGACCCTAGAAGTACTCCAATTTTTTCCCACACAACGAAACAATTTTCTAACAGGACTTGGAGCTATGGATCTTGAAAATAGTAACATCATTGCTTTCAAACTGGATGACATTAAAAGTAGGCTCTCACATTAGTTGGATTTTGAGTTGACCACAAATATTACTGGGAAGAACATCCATCATACCATATTGGATGAGGGAGTTTCTACTTCGTTCAAGTCCCTATCTTGCTAGAGATCCATTGGTTCTCCTGATATTAATCATTCACCTACTACACTCAAGGTGTTTGATGGTCGTGGATTTCAACCATATGGATTACTGCCCTCTCTCCAGGTAGAGCTGTGGGGGGGGGGGGGAATCAGTTTCTATCCATATTGAATTCATTGATTATCCTTTGGATTACAAACTACTCCTAGGTTACAACTAGTTCTATGCTATGCAAGCTATAACATTATTCGTCTTTCGTATTGTCCAGTTCCCATTCCAAGGAAGGATTGTTACAATAGATCAATTAGATTTCATCACACCTAATGCCATTACAAATGATGCAAACAAAATTCCACTTATGACTAACCCGCAGTATTAGAACATTAGAGTAGGCCTCATTAAAGACTCTTCTCTCATGGGATTCTTTCCTTTATCAAATCCTCCTCCTGCCCCACAAACCGCATCTATAAATATGATTTCTACCTCTATCATAGAAAAAGGAAAGTTTATTGTTGAACCAACATCACTTCTTTTGAGGAAGTCTACAATTCCATTCAAACCACCAGCAACACCAGCCTCAACGACCATATGTTGGTGGCCTCTGATCCATATCACCTACCATATTTGCTAGACATCCTGCCCCATTTCTTGATTATCTTTCACATACATTTCCCTCTGATGAATCCATCATGGAAGTTATGTCCCTAGAAGAGATGCCTTGGAATGATCATCACCATAGATCTTCTTTCCTCCCCCCTTGACATGAGGTATAAGAGCAATTCATGTCTACAGTTTCATCTGATATAGTCACAGAACCTCAGTTCTCGACCCTCATCCATGGGGTTGAATCTGAGGGTAATCTATGCAATATTACAAAAACCATTCTGGTGGATATATCAGTAAAAATCGGCGTTTAAGATATTATTCAGATAGGCCAAAATTCTTCACTTTTAGAGATTCATTCATACTCGACCTTATTCATGGAATTTAGATATGTATTTTCTTGGTCTTACGAAGAAATTCCATGGATTGATCCCTCCATTGTTGTCCATGAGACTAAAAAATACCCTGGTGCCAAGCTAGTTTTCCAAAAATTATGCCAGGTACATTTGTGAAAAGCATCAGCCATTAAGGAGGAAGTTGAAAAAATTCTTAGGGCTGGTTTCATTTACCCCATGCCCTTGACTGAATAGGTGTCCAAAATAGTCCCTGTTAACAAAAATTAGGGTACTATTAGGATTTGAATCGGGCTTGTCCAAAAGACAATTTCCCTACCCCCTACATCGATCAAATTATTGATAACTATGCCAGAAGTATCATCTTCTCATTCATGGATGGCTTCTCCAGCTATAATCAGATCAAAATACTCCCTTCAAATCAACATAAAACAACTTTCATATGCCCATGGGGGACCTTCACCTATAGAAAAATCCCGTTTGGCTTAAAAAATGCTGGCGCTACATTTTAGGGCACCATATAGTATGATTTTCATGATATCAAACACATTCTGGAGCCTTATCTCAATGAAATTCCTACTCATTCCAAGCAGCGGGACCTTCATGTCAATCATCTGAGACCTATTTTTCTTAGATGTCGTCATTTCAACATTCATTTAAACCCCCACAAATGTGTTTTCTGTTTTGAAACTGGTTAACTTCTTGGCTTCATTGTGTTCAAGGATGGTATCTGTATTGACTCTTTAAAGATTGAAGCCATCTTGACTCTACCCGCTCCCACTAATGTAATAGAACTCCAAAGTTTGCAAGGGAAGGAAAATTTGTTACGGTGTTTCATCTGTAACTATGCATAAAAGACACATAGATTCATGTGACTATTAAAAAAGGACACTCCTTTTATTTGGGATGACTTAGCGTAGCATGCATTTAACAATCTCAAGAATGCTCTAACACATGCACCCATGTTGCAACCACTTGATTATAAAAGGGATTATTCTATGTATGTGGATTCCTCCTTGTCAACCATTGGCATGGTCCTAGTTCAGAGTGACGAAAATGACCAAGAACATGTGATTTACTACACTATAAAGAGTTTTCTTGACTCTGAAACCCAATACTCACATGTGGACAAACTTGCTCTGGCCACGATCTTCATGGTCCAGAATTTCTGTCACTACATCTTGCTCCACACAACTACTGTCTATGCAAATGCCAACCCCATGCATTATGTCTTGACTCGTCAGGTACTTGGGGGAAAATACTCATGCTGGATTGTTATCCTCTAGGAGTTCGAGTAGGAATTTGATAAAACCACTTCGAAGAAGTCAAATTTTTTTGCAGAGCTCATGTGTGACCTTCCTCGTGTTACTGAGGAAAAATATCTCATCAATTCATTACCGAAAGAATTTTTGTTTCTCATTAGCACGAATGAACCTTGGTATGGAGACTTTATTCTCTATCTCCAAACTCAATGATATCAGCCTAATGCCACTCGTGATGAACATCCTCGCATCCGCCACTAGGCTAAGTATTACCTCATTTTAAATGATACCTTATACTACCGCAGTGTCAATTCTATATTGCGACATTGTCTCACCCACGAAGAAGATAAAATCATCTTGAATGATTGCCACTCTGGAGCTTGTGGTGGACACCTCTCTGGGTTGGCTACTGCCCAGAGGATCTTGTGCGCAGGGTATTTCTGGCCTTCGATCTTCAAAGACTGTATAGAAAATATCAAGAAATGCTCACCCTGCCAAATGTTTACCACTAAGAAGCACGCCCATCCTGCTTTGCTCCATCTTTTCATATCGGTTGACCTTTTTTCAAAATGAGGCATAGACATCGTGCATTGTAGGCCTATCTTAGTCAGGGGGCATGGCTACATTATTGTGGTTGTGGACTACTTTACTAAATGGGCTGATGCTATACCCACATATGCCGATGACATAAAAATAGCTCCGTTGTTCTTATTTAACCATATCATCACTAGGTTGGGGATTCCTAGAGCCATTATGACCGATCATGGGTCACATTTCCAGAATAAGATGATGGTAGAACTGAGTACGAAATTAGGGTTTTGACACGATAACTCTATTCCTTACTACCCTCAGGCTAATGGCCAGGTTGAAGCAATAAACAAAGTTTTAAAAACCATGCTTCAACGAATGGTAGGGTAGGCCAAATCAAATTGGCATTTGCAATTGTTTTTTTCACTTTGCGCCTTCAGGACTACTGTGAAGACCTCTATTGGTTTCACAATATTTCAATTGTTGTACGAACTTGAGACTACTTTCTCGATAGAATGCAAAATTCCTTCTCTAAAGCTCACTGTAGAACGTTTTCCTAATATAACCATAGAAGAATAACGATTTCTGTATTTAAATAAGCTTGATAAAACTCACCATGATGCTTCTTTAGCTAATGAGGCACACAAATGGCAGATGAAATCCCAATATGAGAGATATGTTTAACCTCGCTCTTTCAATGAAGGAGATATGGTCTTGACATACAACCAGAAACATGATAAGCTAAAGGTAAGAAAAAAATTGAATCTATGTGGCACGGGCCATACACTATCAGTCATGTTCTGGAAAAAGGTGCATATGAGTTAGTGGACTACAACATGATACCCTTGGGAGATCCCCACAACAGGATCTACCTCAAAAGAAATTATGCCTAGGTCATCTAGCATTGGCTTTTTGTAAATACTGTTTATAAATTGTTGTGTGTCTTGTTTTGAAAAAGTGTAGTTTTTGTGTGATCTAAGATGTATTTTTTCCGCAAACCCAACTTATGTATGTCCTATTTTTAATGGAAAGATGACCACTTTTATTGGTTTTGCTGACAGTTCTGATATTTACACGCTAAATCTTGCATCGGTGGCTTGGGTATTGTACTCTCCTATAGGTGATCTGGTGAGCTCAGGGGGTGTTTGTTTAGGTCCCTACACCAACAATCTCGCAGAGTATCATGCAGTGATTGGATTGTTGATGAAATCCATCGATAATGATGTAAAGGAGGTAAGGGTTTACCTAGATTCGAAATTAGTTGTTCAACAACTAAACCAAGTCTACATCGTCGGGAACCATCTACTCCTTCATACATTCTGAAGGGTTAGGCTCTTAGTATTGTCTTTTGAGAAAGTCATGTATCAATATATTCTGTGACATTTGAATGTTGTGGAATATTCCCTCGCAAATTTTGTCCTAGATTGGTACATTGATCATAATTAAAGTTCATTATAACATAAAAAACATGCATTTAAATTCAAAGTAGGAAAACCTTCCCACATCACATTTTTTGCACACATATATGTAAATAAGGTTTTTGTTATATATAAATTGTGAAGCTTAGATACAAAAATGGGTTGAAGCATCGAGCTTTCAGAGCCCCAAAAGCCTAGGACTGTCATAGTTCAAAATATACATATGCAGGGTAAAAAATGAAACTTTTAAGCTTTCACTGTAAATACGTATACAAAAATTGTAAAGACTCTGTAGACTAGTCATCACGGTGGTGCTCATGATAGCACATATGTAACACCCCGGTTTTGACCCCATTTGCATTTAAATAATATGATGTAAATAATCATGGTGTGGAGCTCAAGGCAAAAGCCCCACCATTGATTTAGTGTTTATGTTTGGGTGATTAAGGTTGGGACAATGTTATTTTATGCTAGCTGAACATTAAAAAGTTGGACATCATGTTAAATTTGCAATTCTAATTAAAAACCTACAGCCAGCTATGTCAGTGCAAGAAAATGAGACAAGGGCATGATTTTTCCTAAGGGGGCGGATTGGAAAAGTGGCAAAAAATTCGAAATGGGAAGAGCACCCGTTTCTAAAAAATGTTTCTTAATTTTCTTGAAAAAGAAAAATACCTACCTTTCCCTCATGTAGGGGTATTTCAATTTCCCCTCACGATTTGGGGGTAGTGTGTGGAATGTTTTTGGAATCCAATATTCATTCATGGAGGAAGCGAAAAAAAAAAACCGCTATGAGTCTTGATCCTTGAGGAATTTTTCTGGTTCTATGAATTGTTTCCCTTTTTATGAATTTTCTTGTCGGTTAGTCGGATGGGGGGGGGATGCCAAAAATCTGATTGGTGTTTTTTGAATTGAATGACCAACAAATGATTTCACTTTGGTAGTTGCAGTAGCCAGTTTGGCTCAGGAAAATGCTCACAAATTTGTAATTTCTATGTACGTATGTATTCCTTGGCTTCTGTTACATTTTGTTAATCCCAGAACTAAGATCGTTGTGTGTACATCCTCTTTTGACTTTTGAATTTATGTGGGGAATGGAAAAATGGAGCTTGGACTTGCTTGATAAACCTAATGTGTGATGGAACCTCATAGACCAATCTAGAGGTCTAGTTTTCTTCTTTGCATATCGTAAATAGCATTGTAAGGGAAGGCATGGTATGAGGGACTGTGTAGCAAAAAAGGGGATGCTTTTTTGTGTTGGGTGTGTAAATGGTTAGAATTCAGGATAGATCCAATGTAGGTGTCTATAGCTCTAGGATTGAGCTCACTAGCTTAGTAGTCAGTATTTCCACCTCCTTGGAATCCTGAGAAACCCAAATGGAAGGATGGATTGGCTGGTAGCCTGATAAACCCATTTGTTGGCTTGGTTGTGACTTGTATAAGATTTAGAAATGTGTACACCACTGCCTATGTAAGGATGATAAACCCAATTATGTTGGATTGGATGAATTTTATTGTATCCTTGTCTATAAGGAAGTCTGCTAGTGTTCCTTATTCCTTGGGGAAATCATACCCATATTGAGGGTGGCAGCATCCTAGAATCCTCAGCATCTAACCTGCTCACGGCTACCTGAGGTCTAATATGTGGTGCCCTATGTAGGATGAAGGATACTATCATAGATCCATAGCGAAATTATTTGAGATGCCCCTATCTTCTCTTGTTCAACTGATTTTTCAGGATGACTAGCATACTCTCACACCAGTTGAAGACTGTAGGTGTCATACACTCTAGGGAATATAGCATGTGTGCCCTAGTGGTCAGGTGGGAGGATCTAGTACCGACAACTTTCTCAATGGTATAAACTACTGTCCTCAAAGGACGGTCCACTATCTATTTGATAGGGAGATTCCTGGATTGGGCATGTTTCCCTAATGAACAATACCCATCAATCAGGTCATCCAAGGAAAAATCACCACCCCGTGGGCCAGATAGAACCACTTGTCTCCCTCTTCGAGAGAGCCTAGTCAAAAATTATATGTCCTCGATATCAATAGTTAGTGTGTGGGACTTGAACACAAAAAATTGTTGATCAGGGTCCCACATATCGATGTTATACTCCAAGAGACATATATAGGCTTTTATTCATGGCACCTTGAAGTATTTGAGTAACCCACAGTTTAGAAGGGCCTCTATAGTGGTCAGGTCACTGGTAGCTTGGAAATCCTTCGTTTCATGCTTGCGCTCCTTCCATATTTCCATGGTGTGGATACTTTTTGCACCTGCAAGACATTATAAACATGCAGTAAAACTAACATCATAGGTGGAGGAAGCATAAAAATAATTTTTTATGGATGAAAATTATGGTTTTTTGGTTTTCCCTAATTGCGGCTGTAACACCTTGGTTTTGACCCCATTTGCATTAAATGTATATGATGTATATGTTGTAATGGATCATGGTGTGGATCTATAGGAAAATTCCCCACCATTGATTCTCGTACTATGTTTCGATGATGCCGATGGTTTTTTGTGCTAACTAGGCATGTTATAATGTTGGACACCATGTAAATATGCAAAATTAATTAAAAGACCCATAACCAGCTATATCAATGCAACAAAAATGAAAAGGGAATGATTTCCTAAGGTTAAGGAGGGGGGGATGTCTAACCCTTGGAAGCCATTGGGAAACAACCAAGTGTCAATTGATAAACCCATCTACATGTCAAACATCTTATTTGTCTTACTCACCCTTTTTCCTTTGTCTCATCCACCAACCATTTTATTTCTGTAAAAGTTGGTTCGGTAGTTATTACCCTTGGGGGGAATGTGTGCATTGGTAGTCATGTGGTTGGTAGGACTATCATTCCTTTGACCACACACATACTCCATCAAGGGAGGTCATTTGACACTCACGCCGGGAATTGGTTTTCCTCTGACACAGATAGACATTGGGGATGATTCTTCTTCCCCAATTTGGTGTGTAGTTTCCCTTCATGATTGTGGGTTTGTGTGGTTGAATCAACCTTCAAGAAGGTCGTATTCTACCCCTCACATAGCTGATAGATCGTTGTTGGTTTCCCCATGAATTTGGGTTGATGTGGGTTTTTTGTTGAGTCATTTTGGCCATGATAGGGCCAAGAACGACTTTGAAGTTGAATTGCTCAGTCTGAGCAGTGTATTAGCCAATTGTCATTCTAGTTTTACTCTGGGGTGTGTTTCCTTAAATCCCAAAGCTGTGATTGTGCTGTGTTTTGTTGTGTGTGCATAGTGGTTTTTCTTTGGATGATTTGGGAGTAGAAATGGATCCTGAGTGTGCTTGATAAAACTAGTGTGTACATGAGCCTCAGAGATAGAGCTAGAGGGCTAGCTTTCTTATCTACACCCCATGAATAGCACTGGAAGGGAAGTCATGGACCGAGGGACTGCGCAGTAGAGAAGGGGATGATCGCTTGTGTTGGGTGTGTGTGGATGTCTTAGAATTAAAGCCAGCTCTGGTGCAGGTGTCTTGAGCTCTTCAGTGACCCCACTGGCTTAGAAACCATCGTTTCCAGATCTTGATAGCCTGATAAACCCAACTTTGTTGACTTGGCTATGTATTGTTGTATAACCTTGGCTTGATAAACCCAATAGTGTTGGCTTGGCTGAGATGAGTATCCTTGGCTACGTGTGAGCCTACTAGTTTCCCCTTATTCCTTGTGGAATCATTCCTAGCTCGGAGGTGGTAGTGTCGCTGAGTGATTGATGAGCACACTGGCCTATGGTTGGGTGGAACGTTGCAACAACGTAGCTGGTTGTGGGAGAAGCTTCTTCTAAGGTAAGTATTCTTGTGTTTAAATCCTTGCAACTATGTTTGTTTTATCTTTGCATCTATATATGTGATTATGATTTAATATGAACATGTTAAAATGCTGTGAATGACTAAATTTTTCTTCCGATGTATGTTAATTAATTATGCATATGTGTATGTTTATTTCCAATGCATTTTATTTTACATTCATGGGGATAGATTTCCCATATTGTTAGCATTATAGCCGTGTCCTCCCACCAGTAGAAGGGTGGGGACGTGATAGATTGGTATCAGAGCAGTGGTTGCAGCATTGGGCCTCTATGGGCCAAGGAGGGCAGTTGAGAGAGGGTAGAATTACCTTCTGTGGTCAGCAGAAAAAGAAGCGCAGACAAGAAAAATTGGGAATTTTTTCTAAGTATTGAAGTGCCCTTCTTTTGTGTAGTTGATGAGGAATCCAAATTCACTACCTCAGTGGCAGCTAAAAGTCAGGATTTATGCTAATGAACTTCGGATGGGAGGAGTCTATGCATAGCAAACGAAAGTCCAGGATATTTCTGCAACAACGGCTTGGGTTCCAAGAAGCGAGCCACTATACAGTGGACGAGAAAGGAGGAGGGAAGCCGACAAGAGAAAATTTTCAAAAAATTTCTAAGTAAAAAAAGTTCTCCTTGGCCGCATATGGAAAATGGAATTCGAGCCGCAACGGCTGCGGGCGAAAGAAAAGAATCGAGCTGCTATGACGGCAAATGGAAAAAGAGGACCGAGCCGCAATGGAGGCTGAGCATTAGAGGAAATTTGAGGTCTAAAATGGGACTTGTAAGGAAAATAATAAAATAATGGTTAAAATAATAAAATAATAGTTAAAATATTAAAATAATAGTTATTAATTTTGGAGGAAGAATGAAAAAAACTACTTTTTTTGTTCGTATTTTCGACATATCTCCCTGTGTTTTTACTCAAATTCTGAGTGGAAGATATCATTGGATGCAAAATTTAATTCCAAATCCAATGAGTACCTACACTGCATACATTTCATGGACCCCACTACCCCAAAAACAAGAAATACCTGAAAAAACATGATGATGATGTCATCATCACATTTTTTAAGGTATTTCTTGTTTTTGGGATAGTGGGGTCCGTCAAAAGTATACAGTGTGGGTCCTTGTTGGATAAATAATTAATTTCTGCATCCAACTAGATCTCCCACTTGAAATTTGAGTAAAAAAACAGGGAGACATGTCGAAAATACGAACAAAAAAAGTAGTTTTCTTTTATGAAATTCTATTGGTTCTTGAATTCCAACTCACAAAATTTATTGCTGGTGCATTTTCTTATAAGGCCCATTTTAGACCCCAAATTTCCTATAATGAGTGGAAAATAGTGTCGATGCCCATCGGCTGGACCGAGATGATGTAGCAGGCAGAAAGCCAGGAATTCTTTGGTAAAGCGACGGCTACAATGGGATGTTTTGCTGATGGCGATGGACAAAATTTGATGATCGAGCCGCTACGGCAGACGAAAATTAGAGTTTGAGCCACAACGGTAGTTGGTGGAAAAGGAAGAAGAAGCTTGCAGGTGAGAAATGAATATGGAGTCATTACAGCGGATGAAAAATGAGGATCGAGCCACTGTAGCGGGTGAAAGTCAAAAATGTTTTCGATGCAGCGGGTGAAGAATTTTGAAAATTTTTCGATTCAGAGAAATTCAACAAAGTTTTTCAGTGGGATTTCAGGTGTTAGAAAAATGAAAAATGGCATCCTATTTAAGCACAAGATTGTGCGAAATTGAAGTATTTACAAAAAAAGTGAAGCCACAAGGGGGCGAGCCTCGTTGACCCCCGTCGACCCCCTGAGACAGTCGTTGTTTGAGAAATAAAATTTTGTGTTTTGGGAAAAGTTGTCATTTTATGATTTTTCTGAGAGAAGGAAAGTAATTATGATTTTTATAAATGTTATGTAGCTAATAGTTGTGTTACTAACACATTTTGCAGAATCATAGTCACCTTCAAGGGAAGTATTCTAGGTAGAGTGGTTCTGTAAAGTAAGTTGTGTTTCAGCCATGAGAACCTCTGATGAATATGATGCTCGGGACTCCTAAAAGTGCGAGTGAGATTCCATGGGGGAAAATTTCCGAGTTGGAAATGATGACATATAGTCTAATGGAAGGAGATTCCAAGAGACACCGCCAGATATTGCAGCCACCATGAGAAGCTTGATTAAATCCCAAGAAGAGCAGTATTAGTTGAATGTTGCTATGTTGTAGAGTTTGACTGAATTGCAAAGAAAGATAGACTTCGGACATGGCACAGTAAAACCAGAAGGTAGTAAGAGTAGTACCAGATGAAGAAGAAGGACTTCTAGTAGATCATCTTACTTAGAAGAATCCAGCGGGGATTCAAGCTCTTCTTCTCACAAGAGAAGGAGAAAGAGGCACCACAGGGATTGCTCTCAAGATGAATTCAAGAAAGTTAAACCTCCTACGTTTGATGGTGAGGTAAATACTAGACAAGAGGTTGAATCTTGGCTTCTTGGGATAAATACTCAAGTTCAATCTAAATGGAAGGGAATCAATTTGGTGGGAGCACTTCAAGAAAGTAAAAAGGATCAGTGAAAGGAGACTTAAGTGGAAACAATTCAAGAAGTATTTCAAGAAGAAATACCTCTCTGACAGGTATTATGATGACAAGATTAAGGAGTTCCATGAGCTAATGTTGGGACAGCAGACCATGGAAGAATATGCAAATAAGTTATTGGAACTATTGGGGTATGTCAGGTACATCAAAGATGAAAAGCTGAAGATCCAACATTTTCTGAGTGGATTGCCTCAAACTTACAAAGGCATAATTGAGTTTTATGAACCTAGAAATCTGGAAGAAACAATCCGAAAAGCTAAGTATTTATATGAGCAAAGAAAAGGAAAACAAGGAAGGACAAAACAAATGAGAAGTCTGATCAAAGGAAGAAAGGTTTCAAAGATTCTAACTTCAGGAATCAGCAAAAGAAACCATCGCAAGCTGAGAAGCATCCATCCAAAGTGATGCGAGAAAATCCTAAAGAGCCACAACAGAACAGAGGACCACTCCAATGTTGGAAATGTTGAGGACCCCACATGCATAGGAATTGTCCACTTGAGAATGAGAATGCAAGGGCATATTACAACATTCAAGCGGCAAAAATAGTGGGTCATGTAGCAAGGGTCTTCCCTAGGATTTATGCAGCACTGGAGGACCGCCAGGTAGATCAACAGTCAATTGTAGTTGAAGTTGCAGGTAAGATTGTTGAGCAATCTATTTATATTTTGATTGACCCTAGTTTTACTCATAGTTACATCACTCCTAGAGTAGTGGAGACTTGTGCATTCAAGAAAGTAAATCCTAAGAAATCTTGGTTAGTTCAACTAGCCACTGGAACTAAGAGAAAGGTTAGTGAAGTGGTAGAGAAATGTCCATTGGTTATGAATGGATTCAATCACTTGTGTAGATATGAATGTTCTACCACTTGGTTCCTATGATGTTCTCATCAGAATGGATTGGTTAGAAGCTCAATGAGTGAAGATTGACTGTTATAATAAGAGTTTTGAATGCATGGATGAAGAAGGAAACCCGAGAGTTGTAAGAGGCATTCCAAAGGTGATTTCTGTGAGGCCGATTTCAGCTATGCAGTTGAATAAATTCTATAGGAAAGGTTGCCATTTATATGCATCCCATATTTTGGAGAAAATAGAGAATGAAGCTCCTAGGTTGGAGGATTTTCATGTGTTGCAGGAATTCAGGGATGTGTTTCTTGATGAGATTCCAATGCTTCCTTCAAAGAGGGCCATTGATTTCACAATTGAACTTGTGCTAGGAGCAGCATCAGTGTCCAATACACCCTAGAAGATGAGAACACAAGAAATGATAGAGCTAAAGATGCAACTGCAAGAATTGTTGGAGAAGAAGTATACTAATCCGAGTGTGTCTCTGTGGGGAGCACCAGTTCTATCTGTAAAGAAGAAATATGGTACACTCAGGTTGTGTATTAATTTCAGACAGCTTAACAAAGTCACTGTGAAGAACAAGTATCATTTTCCTACGATTGATGACCTCTTTGATCAAATGAGAGGAGCAAAGGTATTTTCCAATATTGACTTGAGGTTTGGTTATCATCAGGTAAGAATCAAGGATGAAGACTTTCATAAGACAACCTTGAGGACAAGGTATGTACATTATGAGTTTGTAGTGGTACCATTTGGTCTTAGAAATGCACCAGCTACATTTATGTGCCTTATGAATAGTATATTCAGCAGGTATTTGGACAAGTTTGTTCTTGTTTTCCTTGATTACATTCTTATCTATTCTAAGAATGAGGAAGAGCATGAGGAACATTTGAGATTGACATTGCATTTCCTTAGGGAACATAAGCCGTATGCAAAGTTGAGCAAGTGCGACTTCTATAGAGATAGAATTCGGTATTTGGGTCACATTATTTCAGAAGAGGGAATATTTGTAGACCTTGAGAAGATTGAAGCCATTATGAATTGGTCTACTCTGAGGAATGTGATAGATGTAAGATCTTTTATGGGACTTGCAGGATATTATAGGATATTCATTGAAGGATTTTCTAAGGTTGCACATGCCATCACTTCCATGAAAATGAAGGGTATAAACTTTGAATGGACATCGAAGTGTGAAGAAAGCTTCCATCGGTTGAAGAATCTTATCACAAGTGCACTAGTCTTGAAAGTTGAAGACCCCAAAAAATATTTTGTGGTGTGTACTGATGCATGCAGACAAGGACTTGGAGGAGTTCTTATGTAGGACAACCACGTGATTTGTTATGAGTCAAGAAATTTGAAGGAACATGAGAAGAAATATGCCACTCATGATATAGATCTTGCAACCATAGTACATGCTCTCAATATGTGGAGGAATTACTTGATGGGCGAGAGATTTGAGGTAAGGAAAAACCATTGTGGTATGAAGTACTTGTTCGATCAGCCAACGTTAAATGTTAGGAAATCTATATTGTAGGATTTTTTATGTGAGTTTGATTTTGAAATCAAGCACATAAAAGGAAAATAGAACAAGGTAGCTGATGCAATCAGCAGAAAGGCACAAGAAATGCACATGGCATCTCTTAGTATTTTCCAGTCATATTTGAGACAAAACATTGTTAATCATACTGCCAAAGATGAATTGTAGGAGAAGGTAAAAGAAAAATTGCAGCAGCAAAGTCTTGAGAAGAGGTATGGATATAAATTGGAAGGAGATGGAATTCTTACTTATAAAGGAAAAATTTATATTCCAAATGTGGTAGATTTCAGGAGAGTTGTTATGGATGAGATCCATCAAGCTCCATATTCTGGTCATCCAGGATATCAGAAGACAATTGCTACAACTAGAAAGCAGTACTTTTGGCCAAAAATGAAAAAGGAAATGGCTGAATATATTTCAAGGTGCATGAAATGTCAACAGGTAAAGGTTGAGCATCAACACTCAGCAAGTTTGTTGCAACCTTTAGAAGTTCCAGAAAGGAAATGGGAAGTTATTTCCATGGATTTTATTATAGGATTTCCAATGACTTGGAGACAACATGATTCCATCATGGTTGTGGTGGACAAGTTGACAAAGGGATCAAATTTTATATCGGTTAAGTCTATGCATAAGACTGATGACATTGCAAAAATATTCATGAAATATATTTTCAAATTGCATGGATTTCCTAAGGAAATAATCTCTGTAAGAGATGTCAAGTTCTCTTCCAATTTTTGGAAGAGTTTGTTTGCTTATTTGGGTACAAAGTTGAACTTCAGCACTACCTACCATCCTCATACTGATGGGCAGACAGAGAGAGTGAACCAAGTGCTTGAATACATGATTCAGATGTATGTGATGGACAAACCAACCAATTGGGAAAATTACTTACACTTGGTAGAGTTTTCTTACAACAATGGACAGCAAGCATCCTTGGGGATGAGTCCATATGAAGCTTTGTATGGCATAAGGTGTAGGACACCAGTGACATGGGATAATCTAGTGAACCGGTTTGTGCTTGGGCCATAATTGCTCAACGAAATGGATCAAAAGGTTGTAAAGATCAGGAAGAATCTTAAAGTAGCTTAGGACAGAATGAAAATCTCTGCGGGTGAGAATAGGGTAAACAAATATTTCAGTGTTGGGGATCATGTTTACCTCAGAGTGAGGGAAAAGAACAATTCCTTGAAGCTTGGAAGTCATGCCAAGCTGTCACCTAGATATTGTGGGTCATTTGAAGTGCTTGAAAGAATAGGGATAGTTGCATATAGACTTGCATTTCCTGCTAGTACTAGATCTCATAATGTTTTTCATGTTTCTTTGCTTAAAAAATATGTACATGATCCTAACCATGTGATAAATTGGGATGTGATTCAGGTGGAACCCGATGGAGAGTTCCAAATCGAGCCAATGCGCATCCTCGACATGAAGGTCACAATGCTCCAGAACCGATCCATAGGGTAGGTAAAGGTGCAATGGGAGCACTATGGTCTTGAATAGGCTACATGAGAGCTAGAGGATGCCATGCAGTTGACCCATCCATTTTTGTTCAATTCTGCTGAGCACTGAGGCGATGCCAATGTAGCATTTTTGTTCAATTTTGTAAAGCACTGAGGACAGTGTTATTGAAGGGGAAAGGGAATGTAACACCTTGGTTTTGACCCCGTTTTCATTAAATGTATATGATGTATATGTTGCATTGGATCATGGTGTGGAGCTATCAGAAAATGCCCCACCGTTGATTGTCATACTAGGTTTCAGCGATGTCGATGTTATTTTGTGCTAACCAGGCATGTTATAATGTTGGAAAATATGTAAATATGCAAGATTAATTAAAATACCCACAACCAACTATATCGATACAACAAAAATGAAAAGGGCGTGATTTCCTAAGGTTAAGGAGGGAGGGGATGTCTAACCCTTGAGAGCCATTGGGAAACAACCAAGTGTCAATTGATAAAACCATTTAGATGTCAAACATCTTGTTTGTGTTACTCACCCTTTTTCCTTTGTCTCATCCACCAACCATTTTAATTCTGCAGGATTTGGTTGGGTAGTTATTACACTTGGGGGGAACATGTGCATGGGCATTCGTGTGGTTGGAAGGACTATGAGTCCTTTTACCACACACATACTCCATCGAGGGAGGTCATTCGACACTCACACAGGGAATTGGTTTTCCTCTTGCGCAGATAGACATTGGGGACAGTTCTTCTTCCCCAATTTGATGTGTAGTTTCCCTTCACGACTGTGGTTTTGTGCTGTTGAATCAACCTTCACGAAGGTCGTATTCTTCCCCTCACGCAGCTGAGAGATCAATGCTAGTTTTCCCACAAATTTGGGTTGCTGTGGGTTTGTGATTGATTCATTTTGGCCAATATAGGGCCAAGAATGAATCTAGAGTCGAATTGCTCAGTCTAGCCATGTATTAGCCAATTGTCATTCCAGTTTTGCTTTGGGGTGTGTTTCCTTAAATCCCAGACCTATGATTATGCTGTGTTTTGTTGTGTGTGCACAGTGGTTGTTCTTTCGACTATTTGGGAGTGGAAATGGAGTTTGAGTGTGCTTTATAAACCTAGTGTGTACATGAGCCTAACAGATAGAGCTAGAGAGCTGGCTTTCTTCTCTACACCCCCTGAATAGAAATAGAAGGGAAGTCATGGTTGAGGGACTATGTAACAGAGAAGGGGATGATCCCTTATGTTGGGGGTGTGTGGATGTATTAGAAGTCAGGCTAGCTCTGGTGCAGGTGTCTTTAGCTCTTCAGTGAGCCCACTAGCTTAGCAACTAGCATTTCCAGCTCCTGATAGCCTAATAAACCCAACTTTGTTGGCTTGGCTATGTATTGTTGTATAAAATTGGCCTGATAAAGCCAACCGTGTTAGATTAGCTGAGATGCGTATCCTTGGCTACATGTGAGCCTGCTAGTTTCCCCTTATTCCTTGTGGAATCATTCCCAACTCAGGGGTGGTAGTGTCGCTGCATGATTGATCAGCACATTGGCCTATGGTTGGGTGGAACGTTGCAACGTGTTAAGAACTCGTGTCAACCCTCCTCTTTATTTTGTTAGTATATTTTATTGGACGCATATGCTTTGTAATTCGTCCCGTTAGTATGTTGTATTATCCCACATTCATGGGGATTAATAGTTGATGTTAGGTCGTCCAATTAGTATTTTGTATTATCTCACAATCATGGGGAGTAATAGTTGTTTAGATTAGACATAGTATATAGCTAAGTGTTGAGGCCATTGAAATCATTGAAGAGTTGTTTTGTATTGAGTTTGCTCAAAGGAGGTTTCCCCATCAAAGTGGCCCGTGATCAATAACATATAATTTGTGCTCCAATAGTTTTGTTATATGATGCATTCTCATTGTTTATTGCAGGAGGTTCTCCACATCTGGTATTAGAGCACTTTCCTTGGAACAAGTGGGAATTTTATTTTTCAAAAAAAAAGAAAAAGAGGGAAAAATTGGGCGATGAATTTTAGATCACTTTATGAAACTTTTTGCATAGAATCAAAAGAATCAGGTTGCATATTTGAATTCCTATTGAAAAAATAGATAGTTTAAAAAAAAACCCATCTCGTTTGGAGTTTTGGAAGTGGAGATATCGCGGATTTAAAATCAAGAATTTTTTAGAATTTCGGTGACGGTCGCGGAAATTGCAGAGCGAAAATATTTTGACTGGGTGCCCAAATTTCTATTCTGATAGCATGGGTAGAAGAAGAGTGGATTTTCTAGTTCCAAAAACAAGCTATAATATCTATTCTAATTAATATAGATAAGGTTATGTTGATTTTAAAATTTCATTTCAAAACCCTAACTCTAATTACGGGTTTTTTTTTGGCATCAGGTGGAATTTTTGCCACATTTTTTCTAGCACCATGATTATTGTAGTAGTTCTTCTTCTTGTAGTCAAACTATTCATTCAGATCAGGGAATAGACCCTATCTACTTAACTGCGGGAAGTATTTGGGCATAGCCATAAAACTCATTGTGAGGAGTACCAAAGGAACCCCGAACTAGTTGGCCATTGAGAGGACCTACCAAGAAAAAAGGGAAACAACCCCCACCAGATTGAGTAGATTCCCATCCATGAGGAAAACCAAAGAGCTATCATTTTTGGCCAAGCGGTTACCAGTTTTACCTATGCCGTGAAGTGAGGGGTACTACCCCAATACTCAAGCCTGAGACAGCCTTGGTGGTAGAGTGACTACCTTTGAACCATTAGGAAGCCGAATATACCTGGGATCCATATCTATTTATAGTTGATAACACACAAACTTCCAGAATTGTCATAGATCATTTCAAGTTGATAAAGCACAACTTTCTTTCACCCCACTTTTGAAATTCGCATTTCATGTTCCTTGTCCTTCATAAAGTGTCCCAAACCTATTCAACTCCAATTACCAACTCACGTCTTTCCCAACTCAAATTTTTTATTTTCTAAAACTCTCTCTATTTTTTTTTCTACCCATCCCCCACCCCCCTAAAAAAAAAAAATTTTTTGTTGTCACCCGCACAAGAGCAAATAGACAAATGGAAGAAGAACTTGTCACCCTCAAGACCAAACTGGTAGATATGGATCAAATATTTCTTGACCTCCATCTTCAGCACTCAACCATGAGCGACTGAAAATAGCTTGAATCTTCTGCAGCCACCGAGTTCTCTTCTTTCAGCAACTTTCATGGGCTGAAGATTGATTTCCCTTGTTTCAATGGTGATGATCCAACTGGATGGATACACAAGGCAGAACAATACTTTAATATGCATAACACTTTTGATGTCACCAAAGTACCACTTGCATCATTTCATTTGGAACGTGAAGCCCTCCAATGGTTCTATTGGTACATCAAGGATCATGAGGAGCCTGAATGGATAGATTTTTTCCAACTCCTATTGCAGCGATTTGGCCCTAGTGGTTTTGATGAATTCACAGGAGCACTGACAAAACTTTGCCAAAATGGAACTGTGAGAGAGTATCAGACATAATTTGAGAAATTATCGAAGCACATAGAAGGATTTTCTGATGCATTCTACAGGAGTTGTTTTATTAGTGGTCTTAAGGATATGATCTGATTTAAGGTTATCATGTTTTGTCCCAACACAATGATGGAAATCCTAGGGTTGGCTAAGTTGGCGTAGGACAATATCATGGCTCAACAACGCCCCAAATCCACTTTTGTTCCCTTCAGAAATATGGTTTCACAAAGACATCCAATCCCTCCAACTCCTAGACCCACTCCTATCAAGCATTTGTCTGAAGTTGAGATGCAGGAACATAGGAAAAAAGGACTTTGTTATAATTGTGATGGGAAATTCACCTAGGGACATCAATGTACTGAACAAAAGCTCTATCTCTTAGATGTGGTATCTCCGCCTGCACTTGAAATTTGTGAAGCTGCTCAGGATCGAGTAGATGATCAGGTCGACATTCAGCAGCCTCCTGTTGACCCTCATTCTCATGAAAAACACCCAGAGATATCTCTCCATGCATTAGCTAGAGTCACCACCCCACAAACCATGCAGGTCAAGGGTTTCTTCAAGAAGATTCCTCTTACAATACTCATTGATTCTGGTAGCACCCATAACTTCATTAACCCTCAGATTTCCAAACAAGATGATAGTTTTGCCCATCCTTACTCCATCTTTAAATTCATGGTTGCCAATGGGAGCACCTTACCTTGCAAAAGAAAGTGTCGCAATATGTGTATATCTATTGGAGATTATAACTTGCGCTCTAACATGTTTGCCATGTTTCTAGGAGGATGTGATGTGATTTTGGGAACTCAATGGTTACGCACTCTTAGACCTATCTTATGGGATTTTGCTGAACTGTGGATGCAATTTTCAGTCAATGGGAAAAAACACACATTCAATGGTGTACAACCAGGTTCTCTCAGCATCATCAGTTCCCATCGCATGGAAAATCTCCTTAAGACAAATTCACATGGTTTCAGCACTCAGCTCCATTTCATTCAGATGCAACCTTCAGCAGTCTCAACTACTCCCTTGGATATTTCATTCTGATGCACCCTTCAGATGCTTGATTTTTCCAAGCTCTTCACTCTTTCAAGATGAACACCCCATTGCATTCACCAAAAAATTCCTTTCTATAAATAATTTATCCACCTCTACATATCGGAAGGAAATGATGACTATTTTGCACACAGTACAGAAGTGGTGGCCATCCCTCTTAAAGAATCCTTTCAGAATCAAGACTGATCACCATAGTTTGAAATATTTCCTGGAACAATGGGTCTCATCCCCAACAAAATAGAAATGGGTTAGCAAACTCAGGTATTATGACTATAATAAGGCTCGGGACAATCTTGTGGTGGATGATATTTTCCACACATTTGATTCCCATGTTTCTCTTTCAGTTATTTCTATGCCTATTCATACTTGGTTACACTCTATTCAGCAAGGCTATGTCAATGACTCCTCATTATCTGAAATCATCCACCAGTTGGACGGTAACCCTTATGTGGTAATGTATTCATATTGGGATGGATTTTCTTGAAGATACACGGGTCCTCTAGTGCTTCCCTAGAGCACAAGCCTTAAAAATGTGGTCTTTTATTAACTCCATGCTTCTCCATCGGCAAGGCACTCTGGGTTCATCAAAAAATATGAGCTGGCGCGACTTAAATTCTTTTGGAAGGGGGTGCAACGAGAAATTCAACATATGGTTGTCAAATGTGCTCCTCATCAGCACCACAAGGGTGAAACTCAACTCCTTTCTGGATTGATCGAACCTTTTCCCACCCCTACAAGGATTTGGACATATATTTCGATGGATTCCATTCAAGGGATCCCTAAATATGGAGGGAAGACCGTAGTCTTGGTTGTGGTGGATCGAATCTCCAAATATAGTCATTTTTGTGCTCTCAGCCATCCATATACCACATCGTCAATCGCACAAATTTTCATAGACCAAATATTCCTTCTTCCATTGTCTCAAACCGCAACACAACTTTCACAAGTCATTTTTTCCTCACTGACACCAAACTACATATGAGTTTAGTTTCTCACCCACCAATAGATGGTTTGACTACAGTCGTCAACGAATATTTGGAAACTTATCTTCGTTGTTTCACCTCTGAAGAACAACATCAGTGGGAAAAGTCGCTCCCTCTCGCTGAATGGTGGTACAATAATTCCTACCATACTGCATCTAAAATGACTCTATATGAAGTAGTTTATGGTCACGCACCTCCAGTATTCCTTCCATCCACCCCCAACAGTTCACCAGTTTAGGCAGTTGACATGGTTCTTTGAAACCGACATCAGATTCTTCACCTACTACAAGACAATATTCACATGGCAAGAGCTTGCATGAAAGAACAGGCTGATCAACACCGTTCTGAGTGCACTTTTCAATTTGGTGATATTATTTTTCTTTGTCTGCAGCCTTACAAGCATTCCTCCTTGAAAGACAAAGGGAATAAAATGCTCGCTCCAAAGATCTCTATCCCATATATAGTTCTTCAAAATAATGGGTATGTTGCTTATAAATTGGCACTTCCTACTTCTCGCATTCAGCAAGAGATTGGCACCAACATCAGTGCACAAATTGTTTTATCAGAATGGCATAATGAAGGATCGATCATTTCGAAGTCGGAGCCCATATTCAATAAGCACACTTGTCAACTTCTCTCTCAGTCCATCACAAAGGTCTTCAATTCAGTTCCACAACATGCAACCAGAGGATGCTACATGGGAACCACTCCTTCAGATTCGACAACCGTTTCCACATCTTAAGCTTTGAGGACAAAGATTTTCTAAGAGGGAGGGGATGTTAAGAACCCATGTCAACCATCCTCTTTATTTTGTTAGTATATTTTATTGGACGCATATTCTTTGTAAGTCATCCCGTTAGTATGTTGTATTATCCCACATTCATGGGGATTAATAGTTGATGTTAAGTCGTCCAGTTAGTATGTTGTATTATCTCACATTCATGGGGAGTAATAGTTGTTTATATTAGACTTAGTATATAGCTAAGTGTTGAGGCCAATGAAATCATCGAAGAGTTATTTTCTATTGAGCTTTCTCAAAGAAGGTTTCCCCCTTGAAGTGGCCCGTGACCAATAAAATACCTTTTGTGCTCCAATATTTTTGTTATATCGTGCATTCTCATTGTTTATTGCAGGAGGTTCTCCACACAGCGATGTAGCTGGTTGTGGGACAAGCTTCTTCTAAGATAAGTATTCTTATGTTTAAATCCTTGCAACTGTGTTTATTTTATCTCTGCATCTGTATATGTGATTATGATTTAATATGAACATGTTAAAATGATGTGAATGACTGAATTTTGCTTCCACTGTATGCTAATTAATTATGCATCTGTGTATGTTTATTTCCAATGCATTTTATTTTATGTTCATGAGGCTAGATTTCCTGGATTGTTAGCATTATAGTCATGTCCTCTTGTAGGTAGAAGGGTGGGGACATGACAGTGGTGCTTTTCCTCTGCGTAGACAAAGCACCTAGTGTTTCTGATGGCTGTAGAAAGAGCACCTATGGTGCCTTTGTCCCAGCACTGCTGAGAACCGCTCTTAGGCGCTTTTGTTAGGTTTGGAAAGAGCGCCTACGATGCCCTTGTCCCAATGAAATAGAGTGTCGTTGCTCTCCCTGACAGAAAAAAAAATAGTGTTTCCCAGTGCACGTTTCCAGTTTGGAAAACCCCCCAAAACCCCCACATTTCGGTCAGAAACAAGGAATGCCACCATGTAAACAAAAGGGAAGAGTATTGGCATTTGCCTATTTCAAGCGGCTCGAGAAATGGTAGACCGTAGCACCTGGAGTCACCAAATGAAGTTTTGCCTCTTTTTCTCCAACTCCACTTTCTCCAAATGGTGAAACAACAAATGGTAAAAACTTTTTACTATTCGCTTCTATTTATAGTAATTTTGGACTTTTCTAATTATTATTTAATTAAAAATTATTTTAATTCCAAAATTACTTTAATGTTATTGGTTTTATTATTTGTTCCATATAGTTTTATAATGAAGTTGGATCTAATATGTTTTTTAAGCTTCTAGGTCAAATCTATACAGCTCATGGCTATGATTTAAGCCTTTTTTGTATTTTTCATGCTTAGAGTAGAAATGAAAAAGTATCAAGTGTATTTTACACTTTTCACATGCTCGTTAAACAACCAGTAAAAGAGTGTCGAGTCCACTTTTGTTTCTTTTTCAGAATCGTAAAAATTGGCTTATGAAAAAGAGAAATCGTTACGGAGTTATATTTAGTCTCTTTTCAGTGTCCTTAAAAATACAAAATATTTCCAAGCAAACTTGTTACATTCACGCTTGTAAAAGTATCAGAATGGTCGGTTGGTCGGTAGTATTTTATCTATTTTTTGGACTGATTAGGGCTATTTACGAAAAATGAACACTATGGTTGATATAATCCACAAGTTCTCTCTGAGGCATTATTTTATAAATTTTCGGGCCTTAGGGACTAAACTGACGAAAAATGACCTTTTTGGAGTCTCCTTTTGTTTTCGTTTAGACTCTCTAAACATGAATGATACTTAGTTTACTTTCATTGCACTCATGAAATCAAATGATGAAGGACCCTATTTGTCATGTCCCCTCTTTCCTTAGAGGATAGATGTGACCATAGATCCATAAATTTGATGAATGTGCAACCGTATCCAAGTTCAATCTATTCAAGTCTATGCATAAATCCTCTAACTTCCCAATAGTAGAGAAATCGATTCTGTCAGTGCTCAATCCGATGATCTACGAAGAAATATCTTAGAGGAGATCGAATGGTAGAGAAAATCATGACAGAAATCAACGGTCACAATCTATTCTGTATATGGAAGAAGATCAACGGCTGAGAAATGACCCACAAGAATCAATGGTGCAGAAAGCTTGAGTTCAAGGAATCGGGGAAATATGTGAATTGGGGTCTCGCATCTTGCATCCCACATGTGCAATATACCATTGCAAAAATAGAGATTGTGAAGCCACGTCCTACATCCCGCATCCCCATGCAGAAAGAAAATCTATGAGGAACAAAATTTACAGAAGGTCATTTTTGCATCCTGCATCCTGTATGCGGAAAGGAAAGTTGCAGAAGGAAAAGTTGTAGAAAGAATATTTAACCTGTTAAAAGAAGCCTTGGATAGATTTGATCATTTAGGACATCACCAATCTAGCCATCTAAGTCCCATAACGTTATTTAGAAATGCATTGAAAGAAAACATACATAGATGCATACAATTGCAATTATACAACAGAAGCAATTCATCCATTAAATATATTAAACATGTTCATCATTTTACATCAAACAAATGAAGATTCACAAATTAACACAGAGATACTTATCTTTGAAAGAATTTTGTCCCACAACCAGCTATGATGCTGCAACGTTCCACCCAACAATAGGCCAATGCACTCATCAATATATCAGCAGCACTTCCACCCCCGAGCAGGGCATGATTCCCACAAGGAATAAGGAACACTAGGAGGCTCACACATAGCCAAGGATAAAACAAAACTCAGCCAAGCCAATAGAGTAGGGTTTATCAGGATGCAAACAAACAAGGCAATATATAGTTGGGTTTATTAGACTATAGTCAGTAAATCCAACATTCACACTAAGGATCAGCAAAGGCAACTAACAGATGGGTTTATCATGCTGCAAAGGAGCTGGAAAAATTGAATTGCTAAGCTAGTGAGCTCAACCACCAAGCTATGCACACCTACACCATATCAGGCTTGGATCCTAAGACATCTACACACCCGACAAAAGGAAGCATCCCCTTCTCTGCTACATATTCCTTCAGGTTATGCCTTCCCTTCCAGTGTTGTTCAGGGTGTGCAAAGAAGAAAACCAACCCATATAGATCTATTTATGAGGCTCCTTCCTATACTAGGTTTATAAAGCTAGTTCAGACCCAAATCCACTCCAAACCAGTTTAGACCAAGGAAAAATATGCACACACAAAAACCACCACATCAACACAGAAAACATGATTCCACTCACTCAATGATAGAGGAGACCATTGCACAACAACATTGAGGATACCACAGATGAAAAACTCATAACAAAACATGGTTATGCAAAACAGGATGAACGCACAACACACATGCATAGAATGGAATAGAGAATGCAAAACAGGATGAACGCAAAACACACATGCATAGAATGGAATAGAGAATGATCAGAATGGACCACACCATTTCAGTGAGAGCTCGATGATGGACTAGGCATGCACAATGAGGAAAAGAAAACTGAAAACATGAAGGATGGATGATCAAAATGTCCCGCCACTCCCCAAAACATGAGGGAAGATGAAAACATGAATGCATGAGGGAATGTGCATACATTTTTGGGTGTTTCCTTTTGACACATGGGCTTTCCCCAAAGGCTCAAGGTCAAACATTCTTCGTCCCTATTCCTTAGGAAACCATGCCCCCATCTAATTATTTGTTGCATTGACATAGCTGGTTGTGGGTTTTTAATTAAATTGCATATTTATAAGATGTCCAAAATTATATAATGTGCTTGACATAGCACCATAAACTGTAGGCATCAACCTTGATCACCTATACACAAAACATAAATCAATGGCAGGGCCTTGGACTTGAGCTCCTTGCCATTATTCCATACAATATTTCCATCATATATATTTAATGCAAACAAGGTCAAAACCGGGATGTTACATTCCCCTCCCCCTTCAACAACACTGTCCTCAGTGCTTTACAAAATTGAACAAAAATTCTACATTGATACCACCCTCAGTGCTCTGCAGAATTGAACAAAAATGGATGTTCCAATTGCATAGAATCCTCTAGCTCCCATGTAGCTTCTTTAGGACCATAGTGCTCCCATTGCACCTTTACCTGCCCTATGGCTCGGTTCCGGAGCATTGTGACCTTCCTGGCGAGGATGCTCATTGGATTGGTTTGGAATTCTCCCTCGGGTTCCACCTTAATCACATACCAATTTATCACATGGTTATGATCATGTACATATCTCTTAAGCAAAGAAACATGAAAAACATTATGAGCCCTTGTTGGGCCTGGGGAAAGTGCACAAGAAATAAGCGCAAATGAATAAACGCGCAAGAATCAATCCACTGTGCAAGCATAAGCAAGGAAAACAAAGCATGTGGCAGGTACAGAAGAAGTCTGTGAAGACAAGGAAACCTATGCAGACAGGGAAAACTGCACGAAAGAGGAAATATGCATAGGAGAAAGAATATGTGCAAAATATGTCACCTGCGCAAAATAGGGAAACTGCACGGAAGGAAGATGTCACAGGGTAAAATAGTAGCACAAGTGCATAATAACGATGGAAAGAGACATGATGATCATGGGTGCTAAAGTTGGGTTAATTTGGTAGATGCCACATGAGTGAACGCTTGTTGTAAGTAAGGTCATTAGTGCCTCATTTCAAGTAATGATCGCCACAGTTGTAGCTTGAGGGGTGGCTGATGGTGATAGTTAATGGACTGCCTATATGCAGTTGAATCACGTGGTCATGTAAAATAGTATAAATAGGAGGGATTCAATAGTTAGAGGGTTTCTTTTTAGGTGATTATTGGTGATTATCGCTTTATGTTGGTTATTTTTAGTCTTTAGTTTCTTTTGAATTGTTAATGGAGGGAAGATCTCTGAGAGAGCAGAGTGAAGATGTGCGATCTGAAGGGTAGATTTGTTGGAAGTATGCAGGATGTAGTCAGAGGTAGTGCAGTAGAAAAGAAGCTCTACTAGAGAGGTGAATATGCTAGAGAATTCGATCCAGGCCGTGTGCGGATCAGTAGATGGTAGCAGTAGTTAGGAGAAATAAAGACAAAGAGCATGAAAGAAAGAGAGAGACTGAGCATAAATCTAGATCTAAGATAGTCTGTAGTCGAATGTAGGCTGAAGGCGCCATATATTTCTCATGCCAGATGAAGAGCGCCTTGTGGTTTTCCCCAGATGGGTTTTCACGTGTTTATATTTCTGTTTATGTTATGTTTATGATGCAAGTCTTGTCATGGTTGAACGAATGCCATACTATCAATAAAAGTCTCAATGCATGAATAGGTTAGTATAAGTTGCTTCTAAGTATTATCTTATGTTTACGGCGCAATCGTTGTTGCACATCTATTATATTGCACCTATCTATTAGCTTGCTTTTATATTTTGTTATGTTTAAAGTAGTAAGGCCGAATCTGTGTCGCACCTTTAGTAATTAATAATATATATGTGCGATGTGCACTACAGTTTGGATTAAATGACTCCATCCTTGCGACTTGGTCGAGATCCTTGGCCACGTACCAAGGGACTATAATCCCTCAACGAATCATAGAAACATGGTTCCGGCGGTTACCCATCGAAGATATACCTCAGGTGATACTACGCCTCCTTTGCAGGCATTGCTGACGGGGCTTTCTTTGTCGGGTCGGTATCTCGGGTGTTTGTTGGGTTGATGGGATGCCCAGAACCTAGGTCGCATGAGTTAGGAAAAGTGGCCAACAAATGCTTTCATTTCCTGGACATATTGATCTTGTGGCACCCAAACAAGAGTGAAGTCAAGGATTGGTTGGAATTGAAGACGTTGATATTCACGCAGAAGGAAAGCGAGGGTTCATGGCTGAGCCCTGAGAAATGGGTATATTGATATCTATATTCAAATATCCATGAGATTTTCTTCGCGGAATTTTGCATTATATTGCAAGAATGGTTTTCAAAGTTAGAAACTTGGCAGACTAACTACCAGAGAAGACGAGTAGCTGAGTGGACCGACCATTTAACACAAGAAGTAGTGCAAGTAAGTAACCCTATTTCCAAAGCTGTTGATTTTGAGATTGATAGAATATTAGAAGGATATGTTATTGAGTTTGTTGTTGAAGCGATAACCTCGTATAGTGAGGCAGAGAGAAATTTTTTCCAAGGACCTTGAGGAATGTACCTTATGTCTATAAACCTATGGATTAAAATGCTCCTTTATGAAAAGGGTATTTTACAACTTAGTGATTGAGTTGCGCAGTCTGTGAAGGGGATATGCTGTGTAAAATTTAGGAGTAAAATGGAAGGTAGTAAGCATAAATGTTCCTAGGAATATTAGAAGACTAGTTGGACACTGGATTCTTAAGAAGCAGAAGGATATTCAAGTCAGGGAAGAGGAGGAAGGTAGCAGGAGGAAGGAGGGCTTATAGCCTTCCCAGGGAAGGTGAATATGGATGTGAGTCACACCTAAATGAAGGGTCCTACGATGAAGAGGAGGAGTGTAGTCTGATTTCTAAGAGAGAAGAATCAGAAGAGTCTGCAGAGATTCCAAGGACAAGACGTGACTATGACATTCCAGGAAGATCACCTAAAGTGAGACATAGAATTTCCTCACATGAACAACTTGTGAACACTAGTAGTCCTAGTTTCGGGACTCGCGCACAAGGAATCCCATCAATGACTGCAGTAAATACAACAAATCCAGGGAATCTAGTGAACAACCCCAATTCCACCCTAATGGTGGGGACAGATGTTGGACTACCCACATTAAATGGGAATGGAATAGAGGATCCAGAACAACACTGGTTCTTCTGTGAGGCAGTATGGACGGTCTTCCTCGTTAACAATGATGACATCTAAAAAGCTCAAATGATTACGACTATGCTGGGCCGCACATTGTATTGGTATATGAAGTATTGTGTAGTACCACTAGGGCATTCACGGAGGACTCTTGAGGAGATTCGACGCGCAATGATCTCAGAATTCAGAAAGCCACAATATGAGTCCCAATGTATAACTGAGATCAAGGAGATTAAACAAGCTCCAACAGAAATAGTATGGGACTTTTACCAGTGGTTCAAAATGCTAATGGCCAAGGCAAGCTTCCAGATGTCAGGCGTGTAGCATAAAGAGTCATTTATTGTTGCGCTACTGCCACACATTAGGGGACCACTCATGTAGCAAAAGATTGCGATGCAAATGGAGGCATTGGAATTGGAAATGAAGATAGAGGCTTCACTTATTGGAGATGGAACCACTGGAATGATATAGATTCATTCACAATTAGATAATCCGACAATTCAACTCCAGGACATAAAAAGAGGAAAAGAGGTGCAGGAAGACCCATGGTGCACATGATGCTATACCAATGGACATACCAAAGATGATTGTCCATCTTACATGAACTACATCTCATCCGATGTGTCAAACCCATTGAATACCTAGGGGCTTCCCTAGTGCAACATATGCCAAACAAGAGGAGCCTATGACATAGATTGCATGTTCCTGCAGTAGATGGTATGTACCCCAGCTAGTTTGTATTGTAAATTTTATAGATTTGTAGGCCATGATGAAAAGGATTGTAGGGCCTACCAACTTCTGAGAGAGAAAATGGTAGATGCATATCCAATGAAGACTGAGGAGAAGATAAATATTGAACAGGAACAAGCTTAGTTCCAAGCTACGTCTCAATTTCATCCCATGCAGCAGTTTCAGGTTGTGCCTTAGTTTCAACCTACAGAGCAGTTTCAGATGGTGCCGCAGTTTTAGAATATAGCCTTGTATAACCCGTATCAACAACAATATAAACAACCACAATACCTACCACAACCACCACAACCTCAGTTGAGGGGGGGTGGCAATTACAGGGGCCAAGGAGGAGGAGGATTTGGCCAAGGAAGAGGGCTAGTGGTATGCTACAATTGTAGAGTGCAGGGCCACTATGCTAGAGACTACCATGAACCTACGAAGACTTTCCCATATTGCAAACAAGAGCACAATGTGGACAATGTCCACAACTTATCACTATATGGCAAGCCCGGATGGTTGGAGCAGCTAACCCAGTGCCAACTTTTGCGCTGAATGCTCCCAACCCAAATTCCAATGCCAACATATAGATGATAGTTGCAGAACCACGAGAACCAAGTGTGGCTGTGATAATAAGGGGACATGCTACGACAAGTGTAGATCAATCTACGTAGACAAAGTTTGCAGCACAAGCACAACCGTAGGTACAGACCGCCATGAAAAAGAAAGCATCGTTTGATGTTCAAAAGAAAAAGCGCATATTCATGGATGTACGCCCAGATTTCATAGGAACGGAAAAACCATATACCTCAATCCAAGTGAAAGATATTCCTGAGAGATTCCAAAATATATTTGAACAATAGACTACAATAAAGAGTGCATATAAGTTTAATAAGATCAAACCATTCTTGTCAAGTTGTTTGGCACTAATCCAGGAAAAGGATGCACTTGTAGAGTTGGAAGCGCTTATCGAAACACTTTCGGAGGAAGAGCCACTAGCAAAGAAGGTTAACAGTGTCAAGACAAATTTCAAAACAGGATGCGAACTCAGGATGTCAGCGCAAATTGGTGATTATGACATGGACTATATCATCATCGACCTAAGATCCAATGCTAACATTTTAATGCGCTAGACATGGGAAATAATGGGAAATACACCCCTAGAATGGTCCCCAATTCAATTAAATATTGCTAATTAGGAAACGGTCATACCCATTGGTATACTGAGTCATGTCCAAGTGGATATTGAGGGAC
Organism: Pseudotsuga menziesii; assembly: GCA_001517045.1. Classification (NCBI taxonomy): domain Eukaryota; kingdom Viridiplantae; phylum Streptophyta; class Pinopsida; order Pinales; family Pinaceae; genus Pseudotsuga; species Pseudotsuga menziesii. Next base: position 583,277 of record LPNX010319000.1, on the reverse strand, counting down.
TGCACACTTTTGTGAACTTCAAGGTCATCCATATAGTAGATGATACTAGCCCATATCCCGCGCTGCTAGGGATTGATTGGGCGATGGGAAATCTAACCATTATAAACTTCAAAAGAAGGATCCTATCATTTGAATATGATGAGATGACGGTAGTTGCGCCCCTCGATCCATTGGAAGGACAAAGATACATTGAACCGGTGTTCAACGAAGGGAAAGGTGATCACGTTGAAAACATCTATAATGTCACTTCCCTTAAGGAGGATTACATTAATCCTAATATGGATGTTAACCTGAGCTAGAGATGCATGAGTTCATGTACATCATACTCATGGGAAGCACTTGAGAATTGGTAGAACCGATTACATGAAGTCTCTATGAGGATATGTGCTAGGATAACTAAGTCTGTTCGACAAGTGGGAACTCAGTTGTGGCTACTACCTACATACGAAGGACTACCTAACATGGAAAGGTTCCTGACCAATTTTGAAGAATTAGTAACAAAGCCACAATGACTATCTGCACTGGAATTTGTGCTAAAAGCTACACTCGCGTGATGGTGGGGTATGCACAAAAGTTCCATAATTGAATGGTCACAGTGTAGATGACTGCTGGAAGTAATTTTTAGAGATGAGGTCACAACTATGACACAAAGGCATATAGGGTTATCAAACACCATCGAACACTTGGATAAGTGTTCTGCAGCATTCTCAAACTACCCGCAATGAACCGACTAACATCAATATTCCAGAGTCAGAAGGATCGTGTGCAAGTGAAGGAAGCAACATTTCCAGTGAGCAGTTCATCAAGCTGCTAAAGATCAAGAAACTTAACATTGGGTCGAAGGACAATCCAAAATTTGCTAACATTGGAGACTATTGGGATGAAGAGACAGTAACCAAAATCACTGATCTATTACATGAATTCTAGGACCTATTCCCGACGAATTTCAGGGAAATGAAGGGGATAGTAGGATATTTGGGTGAAATGAAAATTCTGCTCAAAACCGATGTGAGACTGGTAAAACAACACCTGTAGAGACTAAATCCATGCTATAAAGAAAAAGTGAAAGCAGAAATGGATCACATGCTGGAAGCATGAATCATTGAACATGTTGAAGAATTGGAATGGATAAGCCCTATAGTGATTCAAGATAAGAAGGTGACAGGTGAGGTTAGGATCTGTGTCGACCTCAGGAAGCTAAACAAAGCCTACTTACATGATCAATTCCCAACACCATTTACAGATGAAGTCCTGGAGAGCGTCGACGGACAAGAAAAGTACTCATTCACAGAAAGATTCTGGGGCTGCCATCAAGTCAGAATTGTGTAAGAGGACTGCCATAAGACAACCTTTGTAACATAATGGGGATGCTACCAATACATGGTAATTCCCTTTGGCCTTAAAAAATCCCCTGCTATTTTCTCTAGAATAGTAGTTTCTGCTTTTAAAGATTTCATTCACAGATTTCTTGAAGTATATTTTGATGACTGGACGGTCTTTGGTCTAGTGAGAGACCATATTGAAAATTTGCGCATGATGCTAGAAAGGTGTCTCTAGTATCAAATTGTGTTGAATTTGAGAAAATGCATATTTTTCGCACCGTTTGGTGTACTGCTGGGCCATGTAGTATGCCGCGACGGGATCCTGGTCGATCCTGTGAAGGTGACAATTATTCTGGACCTGCCACTGCCCACATCGGTCATGCAACTCATATCCACATTGGGACATACTAGATATTATAGAAAATTCATAAGAGGGTACGCAGGGATAACTGCCCCAGTGGAGAAGTTGTTGAAGAAAGACACCGAATTCAAGTGGAACAAAGACTATTAAGGAAGTCTGGATAAGCTGAAGCACAAAATGGCCACTGCGCCAATATTGATATTCCTGGACTGGAAGAAGGAGTTCGATGTACATGTTGATGCATCATCAATTGCACTTGGTATAGTATTAACACAACCAAGAAAGGGCACAACTGACAACCCAATTGCATTTGCAAGCAGGAAACTGTGAACAACAGAGAAGAACTACACCACAACTGAAAGAGAAGGGCTTGCAATGGTCTGTGCNGGGGGGGGGGGGGGGGGGGGGGGGGGGGGGGGGGGGGGGGGGGGGGGGGATTTGTCGGTGGCTCCTCCTATTTCAAGAATTTGACTTTGAAGTCATTGTAAAGATAGGGCGACTGAATGTTGGGCCAAACCACTTGTCGCGCATTGAAAGTGGTGAAGAACCAAAAATCTTAGAGAATAATATTCATGATGCACAGTTGTTTGCTATCAGCATTGTCGATAAATAGTTTGATGCTATTACACACTTACTGAATACAGGCTATGCACTTGAAGATTATACGACCTGGAAAAAGAAACAACTAGTTTTCAAGGATGTTGTCTACACACTAATCGCGACATAGTTGTATAAGTTGGGACCATATGAAATATTGTGCATATGTGTCTTTGATCATGAAAGGAAATGGGTAATGGCTAAAGCGCATGTGGGTGTCTCAGGAGGAAACTACATCGGGAAGGAAACGGTGTGCAAGATTTTGTAAGTTGGAATCTGGTGGCCAACTGTACATATGGATAAAAGGAAATACTATCATGACTGTGATAAGTGTCAAAGAATAGGGAAACCATCATGATGTGATGAAATGCCACTTACGCCACACATTACACTGCGGGCCTTTGATAAATGGGAAGTGGATTTTGTTGGGGCCTATTAGTCCTCCAGGGAAATGGACTGGTGTGCTCTATATTATAACTGCCGCATATTACTTGAGAAGATGGGAAAAAGCTACACCTATGAAATATTGCACCGCAACAACTACGGAAAAGTTTATTTTCGAAAATATAGTAACAAGGTTTGGTTTCCCAAAGATCCTTATCATTGACCAAGGTACGCATTTTGTAAATAAATTAATTGTTGAATTGACTGTAGAATTCCAAATCCAGTACAAAAATACAACACCCTACCATCCTTAAGCAAATGGAATTACTAAGGCCTTCAACAAGATACCGGAGAATTCCTTGACCAAGGTCTGTAATGTGCACAGAGATGACTGGGACCAGAAAGTATCAGCAGTATTATGGGATTACAAAACAACCTACAAATTACTAACTAGATACACTCCTTTCCATTTATTCTATGGCCAAGAAGCAGTCGTTCCCATGGAGTACATTGTGCCGAGCCTACGAATTGCTGCACTAACAAAAATGACAGATACCAACGTCGTAGAATAAAGAATTGTGCAGTTGATTCGAATGGAGGAAGAATGATTCATTGCGGAATTCCATCAAAACATGGAAAAACAAAGGCAAAAAGCATGGCATGAATGCTACATCAGAAAAAAATAGTTTAAAGTTGGTGGACTTGTTCTGATGTATGACAGCAAGTTCTTCAAGCACCCAGGTAAGCTCAAAACACAATGGATAGGCCCATATGTGGTTGTGAAAATTACTAAGCAGGCATGGTAAAACTAAATAAGCTGGATGGAACAACAATTGCATAAGGCCAAGGTGCGCAGGAACAACCAAAAAAAGAAGAAGAAGAAGATCTAAAGGGAGGAAAGCAACGAGAGAAGCATCTCCAGCGCAACCTTGCATGGAAAAAGGAAGTTGCACTCAATATTTATGCGTTGTAAACCCGCCAACAGACCCATTAAGAGACAACTAGAGGGTTGTGGAAGACAGATGGTAGACACCGACTGACCATTAAATGCACAAGGATTCCAAAAATATTTGGCGCTCACGACAAATCAGTAGCATTAATTTGGAAAGTCTGAGGAGAATGGTGGCATGATTTTTGGTCCCATCCACTGTATTAACCTTAACTTCCCTCAAAAGTACATAATTGAACCTAATTGTGTGAGTGTAGGCTACAAAGGACGAGCCCATGTGCTCTGTCAGATGGCCCATCAATGCATGTAGTCATAGCTTGGATTCTCGATCGCCCATAAATATCAGCTGCCTATCTCATTGTAACCTTTACATTTCCTTACAGAGCCAAGAAACCAAAGAGACGAGCCCACTGAGTGAACCAAAACCCTCCCTCAGAGTCGAAGGCCATGATTGTTGAGCTATCCAATGACAGTGAAGACTCCACTATTTCACCAACCACACCCTACCCGATATTAGAAGTGTTGTACATCTCTTAACCTAGTCAGCTGACCAAGAAGATGAAGAATACGCAGGCTAAACCGAAGGCACCTCCTAGGCTTCCATGCCCACCACCAGAAGGATCCTACCAGATGCAGTTACCTGCAACCCGGCCACCAGGACAATCAACCGGGGTGCAAGTTTTTGTGCCCAGAAGTCATTCAAGTGAAGACCTCCCCAATTCCTCTAGTTCCCCAGCAAAGATACCTAGAGTCCACATAGCTGACCTAGTTCTGCCACCACCACCCGTGGACAGAGAGTTGACTAATGAAGAAAAGAACTTTATACCCCCATATGTGTCACCGAGGGTGCCAAGCCGCGCAAGAGTGATGGTGGATGTGCAGGAACTTATGGAAGAGCCCACCATTAATCCAGAAGTTGTTCCATGGTCCCCATATACAATCACTCCCAAACTTCAGGACTTGAATTTTGAAGACTATGACACCAGGAAACAAGAGGAGATAGCCATAAGTCGATTCATGGTCACAGTTCCCGGTGAACCGCCAAATGCAGACATAGTTTCTGCAATGGAGTGGGCATGCATATTGGAGTAGTCATGCATCTTAAACTTGTTCCTTATGCCACATTTGGCCCACACTTCCCCAATCGAGATGTATGTTAAGAAACTTCTTGTATGCTTCCATGGAGGCTACCTCTGGTTGGACAAGCCGTATCAGGTAACGGTCGACTGGTCTCAGCCATCACGGATCTCCCACGACAAGGAGTCGACCTAGCCCCATACCTGCACAAGGAGGGGGAAACGCTGGACAAAAATGACATGAAGAGCAAGTACCATCTTGTCTGCAGTGGAAATGGAAACCTTATTAGGTCTATCAATGACATTGTTGTAAGTTTCGTAACAAAAATATTGTGTAGTAAGGTTCTGCACAACATGAGGCCTATTGAATGCACTGCCACAATAGTAGAGCTAGCAGAACACTGCACACAAGGAGTGCACATTAACTGATCACAATTCCTTATGAACAAACTAATGGACTATGCGGTTGACGCGCGGGAACTTCTTGTGGAAAAGTTCCACTACTCATGGCTTCTAATTTTGATCTCGTTTGCAACCTAGACTCCTCCTACAGACTATCAACCCATGGACATCCCAGTGAATTTCCTTGGCATGCAGTTCCAGAACCTCTGGGACCACAAATACAGAAAGTGCAAAGATAATACAAAGGTTGAATTATTTCTCCAAGGAGAAATACTTAGACAGATCATGTGTTAGTAGTGTAGACTATTCCCTACAATGATGGCCAAGTATCCTTTCATTAAATTCCACGTGGGGCCGCACAATATCATCTTGCATCCACACAATGACCCCAAGAAGCAGGCACTCTCGACCTTCTTCATCATCAGAGATGCAAATATCGAGAGGGAAATCAAAGACTGGACCAAAGAATGGCTTAGCCAGCGTGTGGAGGTTCCTGCAGAGTAGCAAGCAACGCAGGGGGATTAGCAGGAGAACCCGTCCTAGGACCGTGTCAATACCATCACCTAGGAGCATCAAGATGATGCCCAAGAAGAAGAATAAGAAGATCCATACCCACCCATTGATGGCGAAGAATACACCCCTACTGATGAGGAGGCGTGCGCCAAACGAACCAGGAAATTAAAGGGCAAAGAGCCCGTGGAGGAAGATGCAGGAGCCTCGGGCATCCCGCAGAGGAAAAAGCAAAGTGCTAATCAACCCCAAGTCATGAACATAGAAGAAGAGGATCTGACACTTATTGCAAAGGGGATCATAGAAATAACCGAGACCACCTTGGTTGACATCACGCACAAACAAACCAATTGGATTACTTTTCTCAGTGTGCAAGTTCCCCGTCTATAAGAGGTTGTCGCAAAAGTGCACGACATCATGCAGGATGATACCTATGGTGTAGACCCATCAAACGCCTTGGAGACACCGGTGCTACTCCCACCCTTGAGAATAGAAATTCCCATGCAGGAATTGTCTATAGATGCAGCAAAAACAAATGCAAGTTTCCATAGCTTGGACACATTAACTTTCGATTTCTCTAAGATGACATTGCTGCAAATCTATTCCATTCAACATGCTGAAGCTACATAGGTGAGAATTTGGGAAAATGCGGTTGCATATTAGGCAGCCAAGGAAACCAAGAAAGAAAAGGCACACAAAAAAGTTATCAAGTGCCAGCAGGAAGACCTGGAAGCACAAGCGTAAAAGTAGGATTCACTGGAAGAAGCCATAAAGGAGGCAATTGTGAAACTGTCAGATGCGGAAGAAGAAGGTGAGATAGAACCTATGCACCAACTGAGTTGGTTATCCAAACCAGACACAGATCTCAAGAAATAGGTTCACAAATTAAATACCAACCTGTAGCTGAGCACACCCCCCAAATTTGTGCAGTAAAGGAAAGAATTTGCAAATCAAGTTGTTGACTAGATTAGGGAAGTCAAGAAGATATGCATAGAGGCAGTGGAAGCAATTGTTGTGGTATGGGAGCAACTCATCGACAATGAGACTGCAGAACAACTTGTCGAGTAGTCATGGAAAGAATACCTACAGATATTAGCGGAAAAGGTAGAAATTAATAAGCTTCCAACAAAGGATAAAATCGCCAAAGGAACTGAACTCAAGCAGCACCAGGATAAGGCCAGAACCCTGTGCGACCAAGAAAACATGCACAACAAAGAGACGACTGAGAAACAAGCTGAAACTAAAAGGGTGACTAGGCTAATTCAGCTTGTCCAGCAGAGAATCCATGAGTTCACGTAGGAGATGGCCAATACATCATTGGAACACCCTAGCTTCAAACGAGTGCACGAACTGGAGTAGCATGAAGAAGAATCCTATCGGGAGATAGAAATGCTTACTCCCATTTTTGGCCAATTCCACTAGAATATTGGAGGCACAGAATAGTCTGTGCCAGAAGATGCACCAGAGGATGAAGAAGAAGAGGACAATGAAGAATAAGAGTCGAAGGAAGAAGAAGAGGGAAAGCAATATGAAGAGGACCAAGAAGAACAACCTGAAGAAGGGATGGATCAAACAAAAGAAAAACCCATGGAAGTAGACTCTTTAGATGATGCCAAGGAAGAAATTGTATAACTATAGTTTTGTAATATAAAAAATAAACATTTTTTCTAAGTATGGGATGAGCCCGCGGTGCAGGAAACACTGCCAAAAAAAGAGAGAGTAGAAAAATGCACAAGAGACGAAGCCGAAGAAAGGTGCGCAAAAAAAATAATTATTCACCAAAGAAACGACTGCGTCTTGTCCTTTGCTTTGTGGCTTAGGAGACGCCACATGTGAGTGTTGGGGGCCTGTTGGGCCTAGGGAAAGTGCACAGTAAATAAGCACAAATGAATAAACATGCACGAATCAATCCACTGCGCAAGCACAATTAAGGAAAAGGAAGAACGCGACAGGTACAGAAGAAGTCTGCACAGACAAGGAAACCTGCGCAGATAGGGAAAATTGCGCGGAAGATGAAAGTTGCATGGAAGAGGAATATGTGAAAAATATGTCACATGCACGGAAAATGGAAAATACATGGAAGGAAGATTCTGCTGGGTAAAATAGTAGCACAACTGCAGAATAATGGCCGAAAGCGACAGGACGATCGTGGGTGCTGAAGTCGGCTTAAGTCAGCGGATTCCACACGAGTGAACACATGCTGTAAGTAAGTCTGTTAGTGCCTCGTGTCAAGTAATGATCGCCATAGCTATAGGCTGAGGGGCGACTGATGGTGATAGTTAATAGACTACCTCTATGCAGTCAACCCTGCGTGGTCATGTAAAATAGTATAAATAGGAGGGATTCAATAGTTATAGGGTTTCTTTTTAGGTGATTGTTGGTGATTCTTGGTTTAATTTGGTTGTTTTTAATCTTTAGTTTCTTTTGAAGGTTTAATGGAGGGAATATCTCTGAGAGAGAAGAGTGAAGATGTGACATCTCAAGGGTAGATTGGTTGGAAGTCTACAGTTGGAGGTAGTGTAGTAGAAGAGATGCTCTGCTAGAGAGGTGAAGATGCTAGACAAGTCGATCCAGGACGTGTGTGTATCAGTAGATGGTAGCAGTAGCTAAGGAGAGATAAAGACAGAGAGCATGAGAGAAAGAAAGAGTATGAGAAGAAGTCTAGACCTAAGACAGTCTACAGTCAAATGCAGGCTAAAGGCGCCATATATTTCTCATGCCAGATGAAGAGCGCCTTGTGGTGTTTTTCAGATGGGCTTCCACGTGAACTCTCATGTGTATTAATGATTGAATGTGTATGGTTGTTTATATTTCTATTTATGTTATGTTTATGATGCAAGTCCTATCATGGTTGAATGAATGCCATACTCTCAATAGAATTCTAAATGCATGAATAGAATAGTATGTGCTTCTTCTAAGTATTATCTTATGTTTACGGCACAATCGTTGTTGCACATCTATTATATTGCACCTATCTGTTAGCTTGCTTTTATTCCATTATGTGTAAAGTACTAAGGATGAATCTGTGTTGCATTGTCAGTAGTTAATAAGATATATATGTAGTGTGCGCTATAGTTCAGCTTAAATGACTCCATACTTGTGACTTGGTCAAGCTCCTTGGCCATGCGTGAAGGGACTATAATCTATCAATGAATTGTAGAAACATGGTTCTAGCAGTTACCCATCGAAGAGATATCTCGGGTGAGACTGCGCCTAGTTTACGGGGTTCCCGATCGGGATTTCTCTATCTGGCCGGTATCTTGGGTGTTTTTTGGGTTGATGGGCTACGCAGAACCTGGGTCACATGAGTTAGGAAAAGTGTCCAATATCCCTAGTGCTAGTAGGAAATGCAACGAACCACGGTATCTAGGTGACATATTGGCACAACTTCCAATCTTCAAGGAACTCTTCTTTTCCCTCACTCTGAGTTAAACATGATCCCCAACACTGAACTCTCTGTTCACCCTATGCTTATCTACATAGATTTTCTGTCTATCCTGAGTTGCTTTTAGATTTTTCCTGAGCTTTACAACCTCCTGCTCCATCTCCTTTAGCAATTTTGGACCAAGAAAAACCCTGTTCACTGGATTATCCTAAGTCATTGGTGTCCTACACCTCCTGCCAATATACAAAGCTTCATATGGACTCATCCCCAAGGATGCTTGTTTTCCATTGTTATAAGAAAAGTCTACCAAGTATAAATAATGTTCCCACTTGGTCGGTTTTTCCATCACATACATGAGAAGCATGTATTCAAGCACTTAGTTAACTCTCTCTATCTACCCATCAGTCTCAGGATGGTAGGCAGTGTTGAAATTCAACTTTGTTCCCAAATCTGCAAACAATCCCTTCCAAAAATTGGAAGTGAGCTTGACATCTCTATTAGAGACTATTTCCTTAGGAAATCCATGCAATTTGAAAATCTCCTTCATGAATATCTTTGCAATGTCATCAATTTTATGCATAGTCTTAACCGGTATAAAATGTGTTTCCTTTGTCAACTATCTACCACAACCATGATGAAATCATGTTGTCTCCAATTCATTGGCAATCCTGTACTAAAATCCATGGAAATAACTTCCCATTTCCATTCTGGAACTTGCAAGGGCTGCAACAACCTGTTGGGTGTTGATGCTCAACCTTCACCTGCTAACATTTCATGCACCTTGAAATATATTCAGCCATATCCTTTTTTCATTCCTATCCAAAAGTACTGCTTTCTAGCTGTAGCAATTGTCTTCTGGTATCGTGGGTGACAAGAATATGGAGCTTGATGGATCTCATCTATAACAACCCTCCTCAAATCTGCTACATTTGGAATATAAATTATGTTCTTATAAGTAACGAGTCCATCTTATTCTAATTTATATCCCTCATATTTCTTTTCAATACTTCGCTGTTGCAACTTTTCTTTTACCTACACATATAATTCATCTTCAACAGCATGATTAAAAATCTGTTGTCTCAAATATGACTGGAAAATATTAAGAGATTCCACATGCATTTCCTGCACCTTCCTACTGAGTGCATCAACTACCTTATTCTCTTTTCCTTTTATGTGTTTGATTTCAAAATCAAACTCACATAAAAACTGCAGCCATCTAGCTTTCCTAGCATTTAAAGTAGGTTGATCAAACAGATGCTTCATGCCACAATGGTCTCTTATTAGCTCAAATCTTCTTCCCATCAAGTAATGCCTCCACATCTTGAGAGCATGTACTATGGCTGCAAGTTCTAGGTCATGAGTGGCATAGTTCTTCTCATGCTCCTTCAACTTTCTTGCCTCAAAACATATTACGTGGTTTTCTTGCATAAGAACTCCTCTAAGTCCTTCACCACATGCATCAATACACACCACAAAATATTTCTACGGGTCTGCAATTTTCAAGACTGGTGCCACTTGTGAGAATATTCTTCAACTGCTGGAAGATTTATTCACACCTCGATGTCCATTCAAACTTTATCCCCTTACTTTGCAAAGAAGTGATGGCATGTGCAACCTTGGAGAATCCTTCAATGAATCTCCTGTAGTATCCTATAGGTCCCACAAAAGATATTTCATCTATCACATTTCTTGGATTAGGCCAATTCATAATGGCTTCAATTTTTTTCAAGGTCCACAGATATACCCTCTTCTGAGATAATGTGCCCCAAATACTAAATTCTATCTTTATAGAAGTCACACTTGCTCAACTTTTCATATAGCTTATGATCCCTGCACAATTGTAATTTCAATCTCAGATGCTCTTCATGCTCTTCCTCATTATTAGAATAAATAAGAATGTCATCAAGGAAAACAAGAACAAACTTGTCCAAATACCTATTGAAGACACTATTCATAATGCACATAAATGTAGTTGGTGCATTTGTGAGACCAAATGGTACCACTACAAATTCATAATGTCCATACCTTATCCTGAAGGATGTCTTATGAATGTCTTCATCCTTGATTCTTACCTGATGGTATTAGACCTCAAGTCAATCTTGGAAAATACCTTTGCTCCTCTCATTTGATCAAAGAGGCCATCAATTCTAGGCAGAGGATATTTGTTCTTCACAGTTCCTTTGTTCAGTTGTCTATAATCAATACACAAACCGAGTGTACCATATTTCTTCTTCACAAACATAACTGGTTCTCCCCAAGGAGACACACTCAGCCGGGTATACTTCTTCTCCAATAACTCTTGTAGTTGCATTTTCAACTCTAGCATTTCAGGTGTACTCATCCTATAGGGTGTCTTGGACACTGGTGCTGCTCTTGGCATAAGTTCAATTGTGAAATCAATTTCCCTCTTTGGAGGAAGCCCTATAATCTCATTAGGAAAAATATCCATGAATTCTTGCAATGCAGGATAGTCCTCCAATCTAATAGTTTAATTCTTTGCCTCCTCCACAACATGAGCTGCATACACTCTGCAACCCTTCCTACAGAACTTTTTCAGCAGCATTGCTGAAATTTTACTCAGAGAAATCACCTTTGGAATGCATCTTACAAATATTGGGTTCCCTTTTTCATCCATGCATTCAATAGTCTTACTGTAAAAGTAAAGTTTTACCCTGTGAGCTTCTAACCAAACCATTCCAATGAGAACATCATAGGAACCAAGTGGTAGAACATTCATATCTACAAAAGCGACCAATCCATTCATCACCAATGGGTATTTATCTACCACTTCACTAACCTTTATCTTAGTTCCAGTGGCTATATGAACTAACCACGATTTGCTATGCTTTACTTTCTTAAAAGAAAAAATATCCACTACTCTAGGAGCAATGTAACTATGAGTAGAACTAGGGTCAATCAAAATAGAAATAGATTGCTCAAGAATCTTACCTGTAACTTCAACCATAATTGACCGGTGATCTTCCTGGCGGTCCTCTAGTGCTGCATATATTCTAGGGATGACCCTTTCTACTTGACCCACTATTTCTGCCTCTTGAATGTTGTAGGCTTGCCTTCCATTCTCATTCTCAAGTGGACAATACCTGTGCATGTGGAGTTTTCCACATTTCCAACATTGGAGTGGTGCTTTGTTTTGTTGTGGATCTCTTGGCTCTTCTCCCACCACTCTAGCTGGCTGCTTCTCAACTTGGGATGGATGCTTCTGCTAATTCCTAAAGTTAGAAGGTTTGAAACCTTTCTTTCTTTGGTCATAATTCTCATTCTTCTTGTCCTTCCATGTCTTATGGTAATCAGGTTTTCCTTTTCTTTTCTCATAGGAATACTTATCTTTCCTTATTGTTTCCTCCAGAGTTCTAGGTTCATAAAATTCAATTATGTCTTTGTAATACTGAGGTAATCCACTTAGGAAATGTTGTATTTTCACCTTATCATCTTTGATGTACCTGACATACCTCAACAGTTCAAGGAACTTTTTGCATACTCTTCCATGGTCTGTTGTTCCAATTTGAGCTCATGGAATTTTTTAATCTTATAATCATAGTACCTATCAGAGAGGTACTTCTTCTTGAAATACATCTAGAACTGTTTCCACACAATATTCCTTTCATTAATCTTCTTCACTTTCTTGAATTGCTCACACCATATGGATGCTCTTCCAATCAAATTGAAGATGGCTACCCTAGCTTTCATATTTCCTAATAGTCTTGGACTTGGAAATATTTCCTCATCCCAAGAAGCCAATATTTCGCTTCTTGACCATTCTTTATCTCACCATTGAAGACAGGAGGCCTTTCCTTCTTAAATTCATCACATGAATGGTTCTGGCAGTGCCTATTTCTCTTATTCTCATGAGAAGAAGAGCTTGAACCACAAGTAGATCCTTCAAAGTAAGATGACCCACTAGGAGATCTCTTTCTTCCTCTAGTAGTGCTCTTACTTCCTTCTAGTCTCACTATCCGGTCACCAGAGTTCATCCGCCTCTGAATGTTTGTCAAACTTTGCAGCATGGACACATTCAATTGATTCTGCTCCTTCATATCCTTAACCAATATGTCATTATCTACCCTGTGACTTTGCATTTCCACTCTTAGGCTTCTCATGGTGGTAGAAAAAATTTTGGGAGTGTCTTGAAACCTCCTCCCATTAGACTCTGTCTCAGAATTTCCAATTCAGACATTTTCCCCCATTCCATCTTCCTCATATTCATTGGGGTTATGTGCATCATCGCACATGTTGGTTCTCATGGCTCAACAAAGCCAAATTTACCAAACTACACTACTTGGAATGTTGCCTTTTGAGGGTGACTATAATTCTGCAAAATGTGTTAATAAACAAAATTGTTAGATAATTCCAAAATCAAAACCACTTACCTGCTACCCATGGAAGCTTTCCTTATTATGCAGCTAACGAAATTTTGAAACCATTTACCAACAGTTCTATTAAATATTCAACTTGGCCCATTTAGGCCCTACCACTGCAACTAGAAGCTCTGATACCACACTGTCATGCCACCCTGCCTTAGAGGAGAAACCCGACCATAGATCCACACATTTGATGGATGTGCAACCATATCCAAGTTCAATCTATTGAAGTTTTCGCATAAATCCTCTAACTTCCCAATAGCATAGAAATCGATTTTGTCACTGCTCAATCTGACGATCTATGAAGAAAAATATCAGAGGAGATCGAACAGTGAAGAAAATCGCAATGGAAATCGACGTTCACAATATGTTCCATATCTGGAAGCAGATCAATGACTGAGAAACGACCCGCAAGAATCAAAGGTGTGGAAATCTTGAGTATGTGGAATCAAGGAAATATGCGAATTAAGGTCTCGCATCCTGCATTTCGTATTTTGCATCCCGCATTCTGCATCCCACATATGGAATAGACCATTGCAGAAATAACCAATTGCGGAAATAAAGATCGTGAAGCAACGTCCCACATCCCACTTGTGGAAAGGTGAGTTGCGAAAGGAAAATCTACGGGGAATAGAGTTTCCATAAGTTCATTTCCGCATCCTGTATCCCAAATCCTATATGCAGAAAGGAGATTTACGGGAGGAAAAGTTGCGAAAAGAAGATTTAATCATTCCAGCCATATAAGTCCCATAACGTAATTTAGAAATGCATTGAAAGAAAACATACACATATGCATACAATTTCAATTATGCAACATAAGCAATTCATCCATTCAACATATTAAACATGTTCATCATATTACATCGAGCAAATACAGATGCAGATATTAACACATAGATACTTATATTTAAAAGAAGTTTTTCCCACAACCAGCTACGTCACTACAACATTCCACCCAACCATAGGCTAGTGCACTCCTCAATCGCTCAGCAACACTGCCACCCCTAATCTTGGCATGATTCCCACAAGGAATAAGGAACACTACCAGGCTCACACATAGCCAAGGATACAACGAAACTCAGTCAAGCCAACATAGTAGGGTTTATCAAGATGCAAACAAACAAGCCAATATACAGCTGGGTTTATTAGAATGTAGTCAGTCAATCCAACAATCACACTAAGGATCAGCCAATCCAACTAACAGATGGGTTTATCATGTTGCAAAGGAGCTGGAAAACTTGAACTACTATGCTAGTGAGCTCAACCACCAAGTTATGGGCACCTGCACTAGATTAGGCTTGGCTCCTAAAAAATATACACACCCAACACAAGGAAGCATCCCCTTATCTTCTACATAGTCCCTTAGGATATGCCTTCCCTTCTAGTGTTGTTCAGGTTGTGCAAAGAAGAAAACCAGCCCCTCTAGATCTATTTGTGAGGCTACTTCCTACACTAGGTTTATCAAGCTAGTTCAGACCCAATTCCACTCTAAACCAATTTAGACCAAGGAAAAATTTGCACACACAACAAAAACCATTTCAACACAGCAAAACAGGCTTCCACTCACTTTGTGATAGAGGAGACTATTGCAGAACAACAATGAAGATACCATAGATGAACAACTCAAAACAAAACATAGCAAAACAGGATGAATGCACAGTGTTCATGTACATAATGGAATAGAGAATGATCAAAATGGACCACAACGTTTCGGTGAGAGCTCGATGATGGATTGGGCATGCACAATGAGGAAAAGAAACCTAAAAATGTGAAGGATGGATGATCAAAACATCCCACCGCTCCCAAAAACGTGAGGGAAGATGAAAATGTGAATGCATGAGGGAATGGGAATAGGTTTCTATGTGTTTCCTTTTGACACATGGATTTTCCCCAAATGCTCAAGGTTAAACATTCCCCCTCCCTGTTCCTTAGGAAATCATGCCCTCATTTGATTATTTTTTGCATTGACATAACTGGTTGTGGGTTTTTAGTTAAATTGCATATTTATATGATGTCCAAAATTATATATTGTGCTTGACTTAGCACCATAAACCATAGGCATCAGCCTTGATAACCTATACAAAAAACATCAATCAATGGCATGGCCTTGGCCTTGAGCTCCTTTCCATGATTCCATACAATATTTTCATGATATATATTTAATGAAAACGGGGTCAAAACCAGGGTGTTACACTATCTAAGAATGAACCCCTCCTTTCTCAAGTTTGTAAAACATCTGAGAATGAAAATATCGCTTGATGAACTATAACGATTGTTTTTACCCTCTTTCAACTCGTTAAAATGAAAAGAGGCACTCATCCTTCAAGATGAATAAATTTAGGGAAAGGAGAATTCTTTTCATTTGTATTTATGGAAGTTTATAGTCCACCTTTGAAGATGGCACAAGTCTGCATTTGCATATCAAAACGGATGGGTATTCAGCTTGTCTTTGAGTTGATCCTCTTTCATGAGTCACCTGACTCCTTTGAGTCAATTCATAGAATTATTAGTCATATTCCTTGCATTACATTTGGTTTCAGTCTCGTCAAGTCAATGCTTCCAAGTCACTTGTCATGCCACAAATTGTTCAAAGGATGTCTCTTTCGAAAAACAACTTGTTAGTAACTTTACCTATCCATAAAGTCAGGTCATGTCTAAGTGAGTTTCACCACCTCAAATCAAATCTTATTCCATGTTTTGTGTCGATGATGGGGGAAACATCATGGCCCTCCTTTAACGATTCTATTGTTGTCGACTTCAGCTCATCATCTAGGAATTAGACTTAGTAACCTAGTCAAGTACCTTGAATCCTGCATGTCTCAATGGAAGATTTCCTCACTTTCAATAGTAGGTTTTTGTCAATGAATTTTGATTGAAATATTCTATCAAGTGTTTGACTTCAAAAAATCTATTCACACTTGGGAGAATGTACTAATATAACTTGGGAATCATTGACATTAATGGTGATTTCCCTCGCACTTGTTCACGGTATACATCAATGACTGGTAATCGAGTGGTGTCTACCATGTTCAATGTCAAGACATTTATTTGCATGGATAGAATCATATTGGTTAGGGATTGGAATGAAGACCCTGAACAGTTAGGCATAATCAACAGATTTTCCTATCCTTAGGTTGCGATGGAGTATTATTTGGATCCTTGACAAGGATCCACATTGTATGTTTAGTGGCTGTGTTTAGTGTTTAGTTAAAATAACATGGATATACTTTGTATGTTTCATAGACATTTTCCGCCTCCTACTTCAGTTGTTCATGGATCTATAGTGTATTGTTGAAGGCCATGACATGGTCATCATCATGGATCTGCAGTGTATTGGTCTGCAACCATGGTTGAGTTAGACAAGTCAGTTATTGGTCTTATGTCAGTCATGAGCTCATCTCTCATTGCCTCTGATGCCATATTGATGTCTACAAAGTATTTCACTTATCACTTCCTTCTAGCCTCATACTTTGGGGGGCATTCTGTTACACCTAAAAATTCCACTAGTTCTTGATGAACCTTCAAAAAGCATAGCCTAGGATTCCTTTGGTAACATTTTTCCACCCTTCGTCTGATCGGTACTTTGTCTTAGTTATGATAGAGCACCTTAAGTGCACTATCCTTTGGATAAGAAAGCACTGGCTCCTATTTTTCTATTGGAAATAGGCGCCATGGGTGCTCTTCCTTTGTGAAAAAAAAGCACCAGCATTGTTTCACCTTAAGCCAAGTGTGTCGGTGGGCCTAAAACATGAAAAAAGAATATTCTAGAAGATTCCTTGCAAAAACCTTCGTGGAGTTGGTTCATAATAGCTAGGGATAGATGGCATTCTCCTTCCTCACCTATTGGTATCACCTCCTATCCCTTTCCTAAGTGAATCTCATGAAATTTGTCCTATAAATGGGGGCTTCATGGAGTGAGTGAGAGGACACCAAAAAAAACACCCTTATGTTGTTGGACTGAAATATAGTTTAGAGGCAAGATAGAGTGAGCTTATGTGTGAAGAGATTGTTGTAAGTGTGAAATATTGTAGATCTGTTGTGGAGGATAAAGCTAGTAACATCAAGGCTTTATGGTTGTAACTTTACTCTCTTTTATTATTACTACAAAAGTGTTACCCTTTCACGTATTTAATGTGTGTTAATATCAATTAAATGTTGTTAGAATCCTTAATCGCTAACATAGATGATTAATTTCCCATGATTCTCTCATCTTGTGGTTTTGTCCTTTGATCTCTTTTACAAGTACTGAAGATTACAAGGACTTTGGAACGAAGAAAAAAAGTACTTAGATATGAGGTATGAGTTTAATTTCATGTTGACTAAATTGATTATCTAGGGGAATGATATGGGGCTGTGTTTTTTTTGTTCTACAATTGTATCATACAGGGTAGAGGAACAAGCGGTGTCTGCACCGGTTGAAAAATTACTTGAAATAATGAACACACGAGAATTGCTAGAGCTAAAGATGAAGCTACAAGAGTTGTTGGAAAAGAATTATATCAGGCCTAGTGTGTCCCTGTGGGGAGAACTAGTTCTGTTTGTGAAAAATAAATATGGGACACTCAGGTTATGTATTGATTTCAGACAGTTGAATAAAGTCAATGTGGAGAATAAATACCCTTTACCTCGAATTGATGACCTTTTTTATCAAATGAGAGGAGAAAAGGTATTTTCCAACATTGACTTAAGGTTTGGTTACCATCAAATAAGAATCAAAGATGAAGATATTCATAAGACAACCTTTAGATAAGGTATGGATACTATGATTTTTTAGTGGTACCATTTGGTCTCACAAATGCACTAGCTACATTGATGTGTCTCACGAATACTATCTTCAACAAGTATCTGGACAAGTTTGTTCTTTTCTTCCTGGATGACATTCTTATTTATTTTAAGGATGAAGAAGAGCATGAAGAATATTTGAGACTAGCATTGAAATTGCTAAGGGAGCATAAGTTCTATGCAAAGTTGAGCAAAAGTGACTTTTATAAAGATAAAATTCATTATGGTTGAGCATATCTCTAGACCCTAAAAATATTGAGGCCATCATGAATTGGCCAACCCCAATAAATGTGATAGATGTGAGATATTTTATGGGACTTGCAGGATATTATAGGAGGCTCATTGAAGGATTCTCCAAGGTTGCACATTAAATCACTTCTTTGCAAAATAAGGGGATAAAGTTTGAATGGACACCAAGATGTGAAGAAAGCTTCCATTAGTTGAAGAATCTTCTTACAAGTGCGCCAATTCTGAAAATTGCAGACCCAGAAAAAGACTTTGTGGTGTGTATTGATGCATGTAAGAAAGGACTTGGAGGATTTCTTATGCAAGACAACCATGTGGTATGCTATGAGTGCAGAAAGTTGAAGGAGAATGAGATGAACTATGCTACTCATGATCTAGAACTTGAATCCATAGCACATGCTCTCAAGATGTGGAGGAATTATTTAATGGGCATAAAATTTGAGCTAAGGACAAACCACTATGGTGTAAAGTACTTTTTTTTATCAACCAACGTTAAATGCTAGGAAAGTTAGATGGTTGGAGTTTTTGTGTGATTTTGATTTTGAAATCAGAAACATAAAAGGAAAAGAAAATAAAGTGGTTGGTGCACTTACCAGGAAGGTGCACGAAATGTATGTGGCATCTCTTAGTACTTTCCAACTAGATTTGAGGCAGTAGAATATTAATCATACTGTTGAAGATGAATTGTATGTGCAGATAAAGGACAAGTTGCAGAAGAAAAGCCTTGAAAAGAAGTATGAGGGATATAAATTGGAAGAAGATGAACTTCTCACCCATAATAACATCATTTATATTCCAAATGTGGAAGACTTGTGCAAAATTGTTATGAATGAAATCCATTAAGATCCATATTCTAGTCACCCAGGATATCAAAAACAATTGCTACAGCCAGGAAGCAGTATTTTTGGCCAGGAATTAAAGGACATTGCTGAGTATATTTATAAATGCATGAAATATCAGCAGGTGAAGGTTGAAAATCAACACCCAGAAGGTTTATTCCATCCTTTTCCAGTCCCAAAATGGAAATGGAAAGTTATTTCCATGGATTTTATTACAGGATTTCCAATGACTATTAGACAACATGATTCCATCATGGTTTTGGTGGGGGTTGAAAAAGGCATAACATTTTGTACCAGTTATGTCCATGTATAAGGATGATTCCATTGCAAAAATATTCATGAAGGAGATTTTCAAGTTGCATGATTTCCCTAAGGGAATAATGTCTGACAGGGATACCAAGTTTACTTCCAATTTTTTGGAAAATTATGTTTGCAGAGTTGGGTACAAAGATGAAATTTAGCACCGCCTACCATCCTCAAACTAATGGGAAAACATAGAGAGTAAATCAGGTGCTTGAAGACATGCTTCGCATGTATGTCATGGAAAAACCATCCAATTGGGAGAATTATTTACACTTGGTAGAATTTGCATATAATAATGGACAACAAGAATCATTAGGAATGAGTCCATATGAGGCCCTGTATGGAAGAAGGTGTAGGACACCAGTGACTTGGGATAACCCTGTAAATGAGATTGTTCTTGTTCTAGAGTTTCTCAAGGAAATGGTGCAAGATGTTGCAAAAATCATGCAGAACTTGAAGCCAACCCAAGATAGAAAGAAAATCTATCCACATAAGCATAGAGTGCACATAGAGTTCTATGTTGGGAATCATCTTTACCTTAAAGTGAGGCCAAGGAATATTTCCTTGAATCTTGGAATTTGTTCCAAGATGTCACCTAGATTTTGTGGGCCTTTTGAAGTGCTTGAAAGAATAGGGCCAGTTCCATATATACTTGCATTGCATGATAACATTAGATATCAGAATGTTTTTCATGTTTCTTTGCTTAAGAAATATGCACATGATCCTAACCATGTGATAAATTGGATGTGATTCAGGTGGAACCCGAGGGAGAGTTCAAAATCGAGCCATTGCACATCCTCGACTATAAGGTCATAGTGCTCTAGATCCAAGTCGTTGGACAGGTAAAGGTCCAATGGAAGCACTAAGGTCCTGATGAGGCTACGTGGGAGCTATAGGATGCCATGTGATTGGAACATCCATTTTTGTTCAATTTTGTAAAGCATTGAGGACAATGCTAATGATCGGGGAGGGAAATGTAACACACTAGTTTTGATCCTGTTGTATTGAAATTGTACATGATGTATATATTGTATTAAAATCATGGCGAGGAAATAAAGTCCAAGGCCCTTCCATTGGTTTGGTGTCTTGTGTATCGACGATCAAGGTTGATGTCGATGGTTATAGTGCTAAGTTTGGCACATTATATTTTGAGATATCATGTAAATATACAATTTAATAAAATACCACAACTAGCTATGCACTACAACATAAGAGATGGGGGCATGATTTCACAAGGAATAGTGAGGGGAGTTAGTCAAACTCCTGAGCCATAGGGTGAGACCAGATGTCAATGGGGAACCCATAAACCCTCATCCACCCTTTTTTTCCTCTGCACTCAATCATTCAATTCTTCCAGAAGAGTGGTTGAGTTAGTTAATGCCTTGGAAAGAGTAAGGCATGTCGGTCATATTTCGTTCCTGAGAAATCCTGCAGCCTACAACCTCCAATCTAGGGAATCGACATTATTGCTTCTAAATCAAGTAATCATGGGGATGCCTTTACATCCCATCAATTTTAGAGTTTCCTAGTATGTTTTAGTCATTCTTGATTCATTTGCAGAATTATTCAGGATCCCAATCCATTATGCATGGTTCAATCTTCTAAGTCGCGGAGGATGTTGCTTGTGGTAGTTCATTGTTGTTCAGTATAGATCATTGTCCGCAAATGCAACACGAGATAGAAGAGTGTTGCTACATGTTATGTAGTGTTTCTTTATGTTATAGAGTGATTTGGAACTTTGGTTGTTTGTGTTACAGTTTGGAGCGCTGTGTTGCTGGGTTACCTTGTGGTATGTTGTGATGTGTAGCCTGGTCTGGGTCTTCATAGTATGCAATACTTAGAGTGGAAGATACACTAAATGGGATTGATAAACTTAGTGTAGTGAGGAACCTCACGAAAGGATAAGAGTGGTTGGTGAATCTTCTATGCACATCCCGAAGAGCACTGGAAGGGAAGGTATAGCCAGAGGGACTCTGTAGAAGAGAAGGGGATACTTCGTTGTGTTGGGTGTGTAGGTATTATGGATTCTAGGCTAGAAAGATATTTTGGAGATGTCCCTAGCTCTTGAATGACCCACTATCTTATCCATTCTACCTTTCTACTGCTTTAGCATCCTGATAAACCCAAACGTAGATTGTATTGGCTAACAGCCTAATAAACCCAATGGTATATTGGCTTGGCTGGGAAGACTGATAAACCCAATCGTATATTGGCTTGGATGAGTAGCTTGATAAACTTGACTAATAGTTGGTTTGGTTGTGTCTTGTTGTGCATTTTTCCATGTGTGACCCTTGGTTGGACATCCTGATAAACCCAACTGTTAGATGGCTTGGTTGAGTAGCCTGATAATCCTAGCGATTAGATGGCTTGGCTGAGTGGCTTCATGAACCTGTCTGTTAGTTAGCTTGACTAGTCCTTGATTTGAATGTTGGATTAACATTGTGCACTCTAGAAAAACCAACTGTTAGTTGGATTGACTGAGTAGCCTAATAAACCCAACAGTGTATTGGCATGATTCCTTGTAGCCTAACAAACCTAATTTTTTATTATCCTGGCTGGACAGTCTGATAAACCCAACTGTAGGTTGGATTGACTGTGTTTGATGTGTTTTGGCTATGTGTGAGCCTGCGTTCCCTAGTTTTTTTTATGGAAGTCACGCCTAACTCAGGGGTGGTAGTTGTGTTGAGAGATTAATGAACACAACCAGCCTATGATTGGGTGGAACGTTGTAGCGACATAGCGAGTTGTGGGACAAATTCATTTTCAGAATAAGTATTCTCTGTTGTGTTATTTCTGCAATGTATTTTATTATGAATGTCTTGATTATGTTGAATTCTTATTGAATAATTAAGTAGAATTTACTATTGTTAAATGTCTTTGCATTTTGCATCTGTTTATGCCTTGTATTTTCCATTGCATTTTCTTATGATAATGGAGGTTAGAATCTTGGTTATATGATTAGAAAAGAATCCATCTTAAGGTAATATGTGTTTTTCCGCGCTCCAAGATCTTCCTGTGGGAGGCAGAAGTCGAGAGCCAAAAGGAGGAAAATTAGAGAAAAGAACAAGGAAGAATGTCAATTTTTTGCACCCCGAAATCCGCTTGTGGAGGGCAGAACATGGGAACAGAAAATAGCCAAAAATGATAAGGTAAAAGTGTGTTTTCCACACCCAAAAATTTGCTTGTGTAAGGCAGAAGGCGGGAGGCAGAAAATGGCAAAAAGTTGTTTCTCTGATTTTTGAGGTCTGCAGCAGAATGCGAAAAGTTAGAAGTCGGAAGGAGAAAAGTAGAAAGTTAAAGTGATCATTTCATGGGTTTCCAATTTCTGAGGTCTGAAGCAAAAGGTGGAAATCCAAATGTCGAAATTCAGAAGGTGAAAAGTCGAAAGGCAAGTGATTGTTTCATAAGTTTTCCGATTTCCAAGGTCCACAACAAAAGGAGAAACCCTGGAAGTTGAAAGGATGAAAGTCAAAATAAAAGTGATCGGTTCGCATGTTTTTCAATTTCTAAGGTCCACAGTGGAAGGAGGAAAGTCAAAAGAAAAGGTTTTCATTTCAGGGAGTCTTTGATTCCGGAAGCCTGTAGCAGAAGATAAAAGGGAAGAATGTAGAAGGAGAAAAATTCAAGTTTAGTGCTGAATGAATTTTCTGCTTACAGAATGGATCTGTGAGATGTGGAATGATTGTTACACTGATGTTTATGCTTAAGAATGAATCTAAAATGATGAACATGACCCATGACTATGGTTTAACAGAAATAAATAATAAGTTTTAAATTATTCCGCATAATAGTCAGGTGTATGGGAACTGGGTGCATTTACATCATGGTATACCATAGCAGTGGTAGGTAAGCAGGGATGCTACAACTCATAGCAAATCCTATATTTTTGTAGGGTAGTGTCAAGAATATTAGGAATGTAAACCTCAATTCTCTCTCAAAAATTGGGAGGAAGAAATCCTAAAAATTGGTGTATATTCACCTTTTAGTCCTTTATATAAGGCACATAGTGTAGGATATCCAAAAAATTTGTTAATGAAGGCATCCATGGTCATGGATCCCATCCTTAAATCATGAAATTATTTCACTTTCCTATCGAAGAATATTTCAGACATGTATTTCTCCTGAAATATTCTACAAACGTTACTCCATTGGATTTCTTTTACCTCATTCTTTTTGGTATGTTTTAGGTCTCTCCACCATCTAGCTGCTTTTTCATTTAAATTATAAATTGCTAGACATGATTTCATTTCACGAAAGTAGTTGTGTACTCGAAAGTATTTGCTGATACCTACAAGCCATTCTTCATCTTTCTCCCTGGTGTTCATCTCTCCTTCATAGGTTGGGGCTCTTATCTTTCTGAACTCTCCTTGGAGGTTATCATCATTAATATCTTTCTTTATTCAAGGTTAAAGGGAATTATCACTGGAAATACTGTGATAATCTCTTTCGGTAGGTTCAGGTGTGTGTTGTTCTCTTCCTTCTTCCTTTGGGATGCTTACTCCCTTCATGTTCTGAAGTAAAGCTTCACTGATTGCTTTCTTCTCTTTTATTTCATTCATATTATCATCCTTGAAGCTTTGTAAGTCTTCTTGTAGACTTTGTATGTTTTTTCAGTATTTCAGAATTTAATTCAACCACCAATTCTTCTTCCCGTGTTGGGGTATCCAGATTTCCTTGTCGGTTGTTGTCTTCTTCTATATTGATGATCTGACCTATTTTTTAATCCTGCAGTTTAAAATATTTAAAAACAAATATTTTTTGTTAGTTAACAAAATTTCAAATACATTTTTGAAAGTTTATTTCTGCAACGAATGGTTGGTAACGCCCATTAGGTCTCTTAGTGTTTGAATCTGGGATCTGATACCACTTGTTGTTGGGTGTTATAATGCCTATATTAATTCACCTAATATTTATATATCAACTAGGGTTGGTAAGCTTAGAGTTGATACAAAATATATGCAAAGGTAAAAAAAAGGGTCCTAGGGTGTCGTGGAGATATTTTAATAAACAAAAGATCGAAAGATATTTCAAAATGAAAAACCGAGTCAAACTCCTAAAATTATCTAAATAATTGGATTGGACTAGAATATCAAATTCTAAGCAGCTATTGAAAGAGAGATACATAAACAATAATACATATAACTTCAGACACTAACTCATACATAAAATAAATATAACAACTAAAGTTACAAGTAACCAACTAACTACTCCTTAAGCTGGAAGGCTAAGGTGAAAATACAACTTATCTTATGAAGAATAGAAAATTGAAAAAGGAAGTAGAAAACTTAATAAAGATAATAAACAGAAGAAACTAGAAAACTTAATAAAGATATTTGAATTCTATTTTTTCAATACACACATAAAAACAAGAATGATTCCTATGATTACAAATAACTTAACTTCCTCTTAAAAATAGTATATATAACCCTAAAATCTATATGCAAACGAAGATGACCATGACATAAAACAATAGTAAAACAAAATCATTATTTAATATTCAAGGAAATAAAAACAACTTAATTCATATGTAAAAGAAAAATGATAAAACCTTAATCAATAACTTAAAACAACCAAACTTCAATTGAAATGCTTAAATGAGACTACCAATTATGTTAGAATATAATCCGTTAGGGATTATAATATTGTAAATAAATAAATAGGAATAGTTGGAAGCCGAAAAGGCTGGACGGAAGGTGAAACACAACCGTCACATGAATGTATAAATGAATGCTTAGCCATGAATAGAATAATGAATCGGGAGTTATTACCAACAAGTGGTATCAGAGCAGGGCTGTCTGCCATAACTCCTGCTGCATTTCTGCCCATTACTGGCATTCTGCTTGCCAGTTCATTGCCAAACTGCTCCATCAGTTTGCCAGTGGAGTCGCATGCAGTGTATGCATTACTCCTCCTGCCTGCGTTTATTCTCTACTAATTTTTTTAATTACCTAACCCTATTTTTTCAGAACTGTGCTTTGGTCTCCTCCGTTTCTCTGTTCAATCCCAGCATGTTGAATATTATTCTGCGTGAGTATACCATATATCAAGATGCGTGAAGAACCATACCATATATCTTTGATTGCGTGAGTATACCATATATCTATATCTTTGACTGCGTGGAGATTTCTCTAATACAAACCCTAATTTCTGCTGTGAATTTGGACCATTTCTTGATTTGATACAGAAGGTTATGCATATATGATGCGCTGTGTATTGCAATCTACCACTGAAGTGAACCCTAATTTCTGGGACCGCCTCTTCATTTCTCATCGCTCCATTATATGTTGACTCTGCTGCTATCGAGACTGTCTTTATTTGATAATCATGGGTTTAAATAAAGTTTCAATATTTATTTGTGTGAAGACTGCGTTGGTATCTGCAATATAGACTGCGTTGATACCCAACGTGTGACGGTTGATCTATTACCCCATAAGGAGTTGATAGATGCTCTATGATATCATCGTTCCAGATGTTGGGATGATAACCGCCTGTGCGTCTTTGGATAAAATGGGCATCATTATGACCATGAGCTGATACACCACCAGTACTCGTGACATATGTCCAATTAGTGGTGGCCGGATCGTTCTACAGATGAGAGGCTTAAGCGATCATGAATAAGACAGCTCTAATATCTATTCACCATGCTGCGTTTATATTGAGACAGAGAGCTCGTATTGAGATATTTACCATGCTGCTTTGATATTGAGATAGAAAGCTCGTATTGAGATATTCACCATGATGCGTTGATATATATCTGCGTGGACTGCGACTTGAAGATGCTTCGTATTGAGATATTCACCATGCTGCGTTGATATTGAGACGGAGAGCTCGTCTTGGTGATATATCATAGATATATTAAGTGACTGATATATGCGTTGATTTATTGTGTTGAAGAGCCTGCGCTGGAGATTAATATAATGCATATGTTATATATTGCGACTGATATATGCTGATGGCACACGGATGAAGAGTTGAAGCTGCTTGCAATCAACGTTGAAGCTAGCTGTGCCTGAGTGAAGCCTGTGAAGCTATGAAACTGCATGAAGGTAAACTCTTGGAGCTGTAATTGTTTGTGACAGTTGACACAAAACCTAATTTTTCCCTATTTTGTGCATAAATTCTGTAAACATGTTCATTTGTGGAGAGTGAAAGAGGCCATGAATGCTGTGTATAAGTCACGAATGATGAGTTTGTTGTATGAGCCTCAGATTGTTGTATGAGCCATGATGTTTGATGAGTTGCCACTGCTATGAATTTGATGCTGCGATTTTGAATTTAACCCTGGAACATTGCTGGGACATCCTTCAGCTGTCTGCATTGGTGCAATTACCCATTGCATAAAGACCCTGAAGGCTACGAATTGGTACTAAATTTATTCTCCCCGAATTGCTGGGAATTGAAGCTGTGATACTGTCATTGTATCACTTTAAAACCTAAAGTTGACATTGTAAATCACCTTGGCAGAGACTGTAGACCTGCAAGGTTATTGTTTTTCTCTTTGTCATATCAAGTTTATTATTGTAAACTAACAGTTGTAAAGATGTACTCTTTGGCATCTAGTATTGGTGCTGCCCTAGCTGGCAAAGACCAATCCAAAGACCCTTCCAAGGGAGATTGCAGCAAGAGAGGATGAAGAAGAAGAAATTTCAGAGGCAGAGGGGGTAGAAGCAAAAGATCAGACTTCCAGTGCAAGCGTTGCGAAAAGACTGGGCACACATCAGATCAGTGTTGGGCTTCATGGGACTCCATCAAAGACAAGCACAACCAGAAGAAAGATGACCAAGATGCTAGTAAATTTTTTGATTCTTGTATTGTTGCACATTGTAATCTTGGATTTAATGAAATGACTTCACTTTCATCTTACAAAGATTGTTGGCTGCTTGATACTGGTGCAACATCTCACATGACATTTAGAAAAGACTGTTTTGAAGAAATGAATGAATCAATAGATGGCATAGTGTAGTTTGCAGATAAGTCAAGTATTAAACCAAAAGGAATGGGCACCATTCGATTGAAGATGCCTGGATTCCCTGATTTCTTGTTGAAGAACATTCTCTATCTTCCAGAGTTGCAGAGAAGCCTGCTGTCCTTGGTGGAGATTCGACAGA
>LPNX010319000.1:503921-553563 GCA_001517045.1 Pseudotsuga menziesii | reverse complement strand
ACATCATGTAGAGGCCAAGACAGTCCATCTTCGACATTGTTCCAAAAATGATCAAGTTGCAGACATCTTCACCAAAGCGCTTGGACGAGAAAAGTTTGAAAGGTTTAGAAACATGCTCGGAGTTACGAACACCCCTTCGGATTAAGAGGGGGATTGTTAGAATATAATCCGTTAGGGATTATAATATTGTAAATAAATAAATAGGAATTGTTGGAAGCCGAAAAGGCTGGACGGAAGGTGAAACACAACCGTCACATGAATGTATAAATGAATGCTTAGCCATGAATAGAATAATGAATCGGGAGTTATTACCAACAAATTACAAACAAAATCAAAAGATTGACAAAACAAAACTAGAAACGATCTAAAAAATGCATAAAAACAGTAAAAAAAACCAAGGGTTAAATGACGGACTAAACAGTAGGTTTGTAAAGGGTGACTGAATGGCAGACTAGATAGATAGTCTGAATGGTGGTCCGTACGGTAAAAATAGTAAAAACTAACCTAAATGAACTAATTCTTTAGCCGAAGTTATGCAATTCTAAACCTAATGCATGGAATTAATAAACAAACCTATTTAACCAACAAATTATCTTCAAACTAATTCTTAAACAAAAAGAAAGAATTGCATCATAAACTAATTAATAAACTAGTAATTAACTTAAATAAACTGGAAATTACTTTAAACAAATTCATGACTGAAAAATGAATAAACAAAACTGAATTTAAATGAAAGCAAACTATTCTATATAAATAAATCAATAAGAGGAAATAAATAAACAAGACTACCTTGAAATGAAAACAAACTATTCTACTTAAACCAATTCATAACTAACCAAAACTAAATTCAAATGGAAATAAGCTATTCTACTTGTCTGAAACTAAAAATTGAAAGCAATACTGGAATGAAATGGCTAACTAAGAACAAAAGATTAAAAGAAAATGACTGAAAGTAAAGCTATGCATGCATATACTTATTTAATTACTGAAATAAAACCAAACTAATGCAATATAGGAAATAAAATACTTGTTTAACTACTGAAAGAAAACTAAGTTAATACAATACAGGAAATGAAATAACATCTAATGAAAACAAACTGGAAAATAAACTATATTAACTAAAAAAAAAAAGAACTGAATTAAAACTAAGCTAATGAACCTTTGGTTGATGAGGGCCCCTCTCAACATTTAGGGGTGAAGTCTGCTATCTCCTACTCAAATGCGAACTTTATAGTAATGCATACAACTCTTTATTCAACTTAAGAAAAAATACAGTGTTTATAAAAACTATGACTAACTCTTGCTCTGGCTAACTAACTAAATTTTTTCATTCAGAGATTGATATATATATATATATAGTTTTACATAAGAGATGAGCAAGTCGACCCTAAAGGTCAACTGCTCTCTAATTTTATGCAATCTTTAAAGCACATAATTGATTTGCAACCAACGCATGGTATGGATCTTCATTCAGCATGATCGTGGTGTGATATTCTTCCTTGGAGTGTAGGATGGATTGGTGTTGAGCACAGGTTTGTGCACAACATGTCCCTTATCAGCGCGAGCTTGCAGACTGGTGGTGTTGTGGAGAGCAAGGACAGGGACACAGTTGGTCTTCTGGAACGCGGGTTGTTCTATCCCTTAAACGCACAGGCTAACGTGTAGCTAGGTGGTGATCCTTCCATAGGATGAGTTAAATGCATCGGTTCAACACAGAGATGGTTTGCGTGATGGTGAGCTAAAGAGATTTACAAACTGTTTCATGTTTAGATGCCCAAACTGATTATGGACAGCATGCAAGCTGATAAGCGACTTGAATGGTGAGCTAAATGGAACACTAAACTGTGAGCTAGATGTATAGTGTGTCAATCTAGATCCCACATGGAAAATGATCAGTGAATCTCACGCGGTGGCTAAATGACGAGCTGAACGCCAAGCTGGATCGTGAGCTGGATGTATGCTGCGAAAGGGAGGCTGAATACAATTTATTGTTAATTTTCCCAAACGAACTATAAAATCTGCAAACAAATATACCTATCAGATAATAAATTTAAAAATGATTTACATAACATAGTTTTGAGTTAATAAAATCATAAAAATGATATTAATAACCGCAACTACAATAACATTAAATTTGTTCTTACCTTGTGCCAAAATAAAGATCTGTATGACATAAAACATGCTGAAGGGAATAAAATATGTGTTTAAATATGTTATTTAATTTCCAAAAATGATAACAAAATGAGGCTCAAAATTCCCCCAAACTAGACAAAATGCCTGGTCCCACTGAGCAAAAAGAAAAATGATTAAGGAAGAAGTCAAAGTTGCGCTAGTAACTACCTTCTACTTGGCGAATGAAAGAAAGAATTTAAACTTTAATCTTATAAAGGAATATTTATTTTATGTGAAAATAGAAAAAAATGATGATGGGATAGTAGAATATTTAGATTTCTTAGGAGACGATACTATTATAGCAGAATTCAGGATACGTATCTTTTAACAAGCATATGCATTTGATGAATAAATTTATAAAGTTTATAACAAGTTCAACCATGTCCAATGTAAAACTTTGGACAGCTTGAACATATATCGTAAATGCATAAATGACATTCAAGAAAAATAGTTTTCATGTGTATTTAGATAAAAATATGCTAATAGTAAAATGATAACAAAATAAATTTTAATATCAAATCGTCCATACAGAAATAAAACTATATTCAAGAACAAAAATTTGGTTGACAAATTTTAATCATCCATGCTATAATACCACAATATCTCATTCACACCATTATTTGAACCATTAGTCAGATCCTTCGTAAAGACTTCCATCAAATTTCTTCATATTTTTCTTAAAAAAGCATGCTTCATGTTATAACCTGAAAACACTTTAATATTTGTAAGAGATAAGCAATTTTGTCATAATTACAAGTAACAAATACCAGAAGTATACATGTCTGAATCAAAATACCAGAAACCATCTGAATCATAAAAGGAGCGGTTAAAAATGATATGCAAGGAGATATCTTTAATTGTCACTACAAACTGCAAATTAAGAAAAGTTAAGATACCTTATGAGCGTAATTACCTTTTCCAGATAATACTTTATGAGCTTCTTATAGAGATAAAGTATCATGATCAAACTGCAAAACCGCTTGTTAGATGATTCAATTTATACATAAAAATATAGAAAGCAAAAGAGTCGCATGTAATCTATTTTAACATAAATTACTCTCATTTGTTCATAGAAGCAAAAACATATCTACATATATACAAGTGATGATAACCCAAAATAATTTCATGGATTAGGAGGAGGAGGAATAACTTCCTCTTCAATCAATTCCATTTCTTTGTGCTGTAAAACATTTTGTACAAAATCTTGTCTAGATGTTGGTTGATGATAAAGCCTAATTCTATGTCCATTCACTATAAAAGAAACTTCTAAGCCACCAATTGGTTTAATTTTTATTGATCCATTGTCAAAAGCTGTAACTACCTCATAAGGGCCCAACCAACTAGTAGTTAATTTTCCTTTAATGTTTTTAAACCATGAATCAAATAGTAATTCCCAATCTCCAGTATTAAATTACTTTTGCTTAATAAATTTATCATGTCATTTCTTCCACTGAAGCTGTATTAGCATGGTTCTTTGGAGTGCATCCTGTCTAATTTCATCTAATTCATTAATATGTAGGATTCGTTGTTTCTGCACTTCATCTAAATCCATATCTAACTGTGCTACTATACGAAAGGTTTTAACTTGAAATTCAATAGGTAAAAGGAATTGTTTTCCATATACTAACTCATAGGGGGTATGTCCGGTAGTATTTCTCTATGTTATTCTATAGGCCCATAAATCCTCAGGAAGTCTATCCGCCCAATCCTTATGATGTAAGTGAATGGTCTTGTTTAAAATAGATTCTAATACTTTATTGGTTGATTCTACCTGGCCATTAGCTTGAGGATGGTAAGGTGAGGACTTACAATGCCAGATACCATACTTCGTAGTGAGCTCTTGCATTAATTTGGAAGTGAATTGGGTACCTTGGTATGTGACAATTTATATGGGTACACCAAACGGAGTAAATATTTCTTCATATATGAATTCTACTACAGATTTCTCTGTAGCCCTAAATAAAGCTTTAGATTCTACCCATTTGGTAACATAATCTGTACAAACCAAGATATATTTATTTTTACGAGACATGGGAGAGATTGGTCCTACAAAATCAAGATCCCATTTTTCGAAAGGCTCAATCATGACCTGTGGCTATAAAGGCATGTGGTCTAATGTTGTGGGTCTACCCATTCTTTCACAACTATCACATCCTTTAACATACTTGGAAGAATCCTTAAAAATTCTTGGCTAGTAATAACCAGAGTGCAGTAATTTGTATGTTGTCCGTTTATCATAAAAGTGTCCTCCAATGGTCCATCATGGCATGCTCAAGGGATGTCTGTCATTTCATCCTCTCGCACACATCTTCTAATAATAAGATATGGGCCAGTGTGAAAGAGGTCGTTATGAACCCAGGAATAGTTAAAGCTTTGTACTATTATGCGGCATTTCTCATATGGAGCCAAATGGTGTGGTACTTTTCCAGTCGTTAGATAGTTTGTGATATCAGCAAACCAAGGGGTTTGAACAAACACAGTGAACAGATTTTCATCAGAAAAATTATCATCAATAGGTTCAATATCATTAGTGTGTTGCCTACAAGAAAGAAAATATGCTACTAAGTTTTCTTTACCAGGTCGATCAATGATGGTAATATTAAATTATTGCAATAGGAGAAGCTACCAGGTAACTCTACCATTGGTGATCAGTTTATTCATTAAGAATCTAATGGCAGAGTGATCGGTGTGCACAAAAATTTCATACCCTATAATATAATGATGGAATTTATTAATGGCATAAACTACTGTCAAAAATTATTTCTCGGTAATAGTATAGTTTAATTCGGCAAGAGAAATATTTTTGCTAATAAAATAAATGGCATAAGGTGATTGTCCTTCTTTTTGGCCTAGGAATCCTCCTATGTCCGCATCAGAAGCATCATTAGATATATGAAACATGAGGGTCCAGTCAGGGCCCCTAAGTATTGGTGTTACTGATAGTTTAGCTTTTAAAATATCAAAAGCATTTTGACAAGATTCTATCCATTGGAACTCTACATATTTTATGAGCAATTTAAACATTGGTGTAGCTATCTTTGTAAATTTTTCAATAAAATGACGATAATAACCTGCATGACCCAAAATGATTCTTACCTCCTTCTAGGTTTTTGGAGAAGGAAGGCCAACTATTACTTTGATCTTAGCAGGGTCTACCTTAATTCCTTGAGAAGAAATATGGTGTCCTAGAACTATACCTTCTGTTAGTAAAATTTTACACTTTTCATGTCTGAGAGCTAAGTTTGTCTCTTAACAGCGAATCAAAACTTTCTTGAGTTTGTCAAGAGCTTCTTTTAAAGTATTACCATAGGCTGTAAAATCATCCAGGTATACCTCAACATAGTCATGTATAAGATCATAAAAGATGCCTAAGACTGCTCGTTGAAAAGTAGCAGGTGCATTACATAATCCAAATGGCAAAGCTCGATAAGAAAATGTCCCCAAGGACATGTAAAAGTGGTCTTATCCTGATCTTCAGGTGCTATTAGGATCCGATTGTATCTACTATATCCGTCAAGAGAGGAAAAATATTGCCTAACTGACAAGGTATCTAATACTCGGTCAATAAAGGGAAAATGAAAGTATTCTTTAAGAGTAGCTTTGTTTAGTTCCCTAAAATCAACACAAATACACCATTTCTTGTAACTTTATTTGGAACTACTACTAGAGGAGACACCTATTTTCTATCGGAAATAGGATAGATGAAACCGATGGTAAGGATTTTTTGTGATTATTCTTTTACTACCTCGTTCAAAGCAGGATTTATCCTCCTCTGAGGCTGTCTTACGGGTGGAATATTTGGATCCATATAAATGTGGTGAATACAAGTGTCAGGGTGTATACCCTTCATATCAGTGTATTCCCATGCAAATGATTCAGCTTGTTTTTTAAGAACCTTAAGTAGTTGAGCTTGTTTATCTTCACTTAATACTGCATTTATGTGCATAAATTTTTTAGGGCCAACTTCACAAGGTATGGTGAAAGGTCCTGTATGTTCTTCGATGGTGAAGACAGAAGGTGCTTCTGTAAACATTGAGAGAGCCATAGTTTCTTGAAACTCATCTCCAAATATTTGATCAAATTTAGCAAACGATTGAGGAAAATCTATACTAGTGGTGGAGGAAATAAACTGATTCAATACATTCTTACTAGTCTGCTCCTACAATGCCCAGGAGAAATCACTAGGAAAGGAAAGGTCATCAAAATATTCGTCCCCAAAGGAAAAATTTAACCACCATGAATTTTCAGTTACTGGTTGTGCTGGGGAATATAAAATAAGTCTTTGGGTAGACAACTCATTGGAAATGGTAATCTCCCCATCCCTACATCCTATAAAAGCATTGGCAGTAGATAACCATGTTCTTCCCAATATGATAGGATGTCCTTTAGAAGGATCCTTTGATTCTATGACCATGAAGTCGATGAGGTATTCCCATGAAGCTACTGATACAATAATGTCATCCATGACTCCAGCAGGCTTTACCGTAGTACGGTTTGCTAGTTCCAAGATGGAAGGGGTAGGTTGAAGAAATTGTCCCAACTGTAAAAATTCTAAAACTACGGTGGTATTCATATTGATGGCTGATCCTAAATCGATTAATGTGTTACTTATGGTGGTATTTTTTATGATTACAGTCACTATTCGGGCTCTTGGATTTGTATATTTTGCAATCTGGGACTAATTTGTCATATATTCAGAAATCTCTCCTATGACATGAATTGTAAGGGGGTCTTTGGAGGATAAGGATGACTAGGTGGAGGGATAGGTTGTGACTAAGGATATGGCTGTCCTCTCCACCCTTGTGACCAATAGTGTTGTTGTGGAAATTGAGGAGGAGGATACTGAGGTGGCCAAATCTTCCAACTAGGATTGTTCCATTGTTGGGGTTACTAGTATGAAGAGTAATAGGGTGGGGATTGTGGTGGAAAATTATGGTATATTGGTTGATCTCTAGATTTCCAAGGATTCCTCCTAGATGTTTCACCTACATCCCCACTCTTATAGATGGCTTGCAATCCAGGCAAGGATGGATATTTATCTGTTGGATGTTCCTCTATATAGATGTGACATACAGAAATGTTGTTTAATGGACATTCCCTTTGGGGATTTTTTGTTCTACACCTTGGACAGAAAATACTCATTTCTTCCCATTCTTCATCTTGTCTTTTCTTGGCTTGTAAAGCATCTAATTGAGAGCCCATGGCTCCTAAGATGTCAATATTAAAATTCTCCAATAGGTTACCTAATTCCATCCTTGTAACTCCTCCTAAATTAGGAAAATTTCCTCTTATATTTCTACTACAAGGCTCTCGAAAGTTTTTCCCAACTTCCCCCCTACTTATAGAATAATTTTTACACATCTCACCGATTTTTGCAAAACTCTTATGAGAAATATCGCTAGCTACCATGAGATTAAGACTCCTTAGCAAGTCTTCAGATATTTCCTTGAGAAAAAGTGTATGTACTACATCTTCTCGAAGGTCATGATACTTTGATTTATGGAGGGTATAAATGAACCTTTCGAGATAATCCTCTACGATTTCATCTTCAAGTTGTTGTATCTTGAATATATCATGTTGAGAGTCTTTAGGTTTGCAGTATTCTTGATACTTTCGCAAGAATGAGGTTCTCATGTCATCCCAAGTCCTGATAGTGGATTCACCTAATCCCATGAGCCACCGCAAGGAGGAATCTTTCAATGTAGTGGGAAAGATTTTTAGTTTGTGAGAATCTTTTAGGTAATTATAGCTCCTACAAATAATATCAAACTCGAACAAAAATGTGTCCGGGTCCTCATTACTTTTTCCATAAAAAGTAGGTAAAGAAGAAGGAGGGATGTTTTTCATATTTACATCTAGTACAGTATCTAAGATAGGAAACCCGAAGGTAGACTTAATTTGATTTTCTCCTTCTCCTTCATTATTTATAAATTCATTACGATCTTCGTTCTTTGCCGACCCCTCCATATAGGATGGGTTTTTAATATAAATATACCTAGGAAGCTCCTTTCGAGGTGATAATGGCGCGTTCCAATGCTTTGTTTTGGGAGAGATATTCCTTTGGTCAATAGTTTTCTTATTGAACCATAGAGGGAGAGTAGGTTCTACTATGGATGTCTCAATTTGTGAGATAACTATATCCATGGGGTTTCCAAAGAGGCCTTTTAGCTGCTCAGGATCAATAAGATCAACAAGGTTCGAACTTTCTACTAGTGAAAAGGTCATATCCTTTGGTTTTGTGACTAGTGGAGAACTAGATGTTACTAATGGTTGATCCTTCTAAATTTTTTTTGGAAATGAAGTCCTTAGGACCTTCGGTCAAGGTTCCTTCTCCTTCTATGGTTCCCTTGGTAAGATCTCTTGGAAGAGCTTCTTTAGGTTTCCAAGTAGAATTACTCCCTTCAAGTGTTTTTTGATACCTTTCTGGTGAGTTAGGAGTTTGGGTATTATGACCCCTAGAAGAGTTAGTAATAATGTTGATATATTTTCCTTTCTTAATAAATCTACCCTAAGGATATCTAAGTCTGTTCATAAAAATAAAACTAATTTGAAGGAAACTTATGCTATACTTTTGTTGTTGGATTTAGGGGTGCATGTTATAACAGATGCGTCGGTTCTAAAAAAGAGAACAAGCATATGACAAATAGAGAAAATAACAAACTTACAAAAACCACGAAGGAACAACAAGGCTTTGGGGCACCCCACTATAGTGGATGCGTCTAGCTATTACACCATGGAAATTCCGTAGTGAAGTCGTCTTTGCATCTTATTGTTATCCCCTCCCTCTTATTGTGTAATATAAAAGTAATATACCTATCTATCTAAACTTCATAAAGGAACCCTATTTATTATACCTTATAAAACAACTCCCCGGTAATGGCGCGAAAAATGTTGGGTGTTATAATGCCTAGATTAATTCACCTAATATTTAACTATCAACTGGGGTTGGTAAGCTTAGAGTTGATACAAAATATATGCAAAGGTAAAAAAATGCTCCTAGGGTGTCATGGAGATATTCTAATAAACAAAAGATCGAAAGATCTTTCAAAATGAAAAATTGAGTCAAACTCCTAAAATTATCTAAATAATTGGATTGGACTGGATTATCAAATTCTAAATAGCTACTAAAAAAGAGAGACATAAACAATAATACTTATAACTTCAAACACTAACTCATACATAAAAGAATTATAACAACTATATTGATAAATAACCAACTAACTACTCCTTAAGCTGGAAGGATAGGGTAAAAAGACAACTTATCTAATAAAGAAAAGAAAATTGAAAAAGCAAGTAGAAAACTTAATAAATAGAATAAATAGAAGCAACTAGAAAACTTAATAAAGATATTTGAATTCTATTTTTTCAATACACACATAAAAACAAGAACGATTCCTATGATTACAAATAACTTAACTTCCTCTTAAAAATAGTATATCTAACCCTATACTCTATATGAAAACGAAGATGACCATGACATAAAACAACAGTAAAACAAAATCAATATTTAATATTCAAGGAAATAAAAAAAACTTAATTCATATACAAAAGAAAAATGATAAAACCTTGATCAATAACTTAAAACAACCAAACTTCAATTGAAATGCTTAAAAAAAACTACCAATTATAAACATAATCCAAAGATTGACAAAACAAAACTAGAGACAATATGGAAAATGCATAAAAACAGTAAAAACAAAACCAAGGGTTAAATGACAGACTGGACAGTAGGTCTGTAAAGGGTGACTGAATGGCAGATTGGACAGACAGTCCGAATGGCAGTCATTACAGTAAAAATAGTAAAAACGAACCTAAATGAACTAATTCTCCAGCTGAAGTTATGCAGTTCTAAATTTATGTATCGAATTAATAAACAAACCTATTTAACCAACAAATTAACTTCAAGCTAATTCTTAAACAAAAATAAATCATTGCATCATAAACTAATTAATAAACTGGAAATTAACTTGAATAAACTGGAAATTACTTTAAACAAATTCATGACAAAAAAATGAATAAACAAAACTAAATTTAAATGAAAGCAAAATGAAAACAAACTATTCTACTTAAACCAATTCATAACTAACCAAAACTAAATTCAAATGGAAATAAGCTATTCTACTTGTCTGAAACTAAAAACTGAAAGCAATACTGGAATGAAATGGCTAACTAAGAACAAAAGATTGAAAGAAAATGACTACAAGTAAATGACTAAAAGTAAAGCTATGTGTGCATCTACTTATTTAATTACTAAAATAAAATCAAACTAATGAAATACAAGAAATAAAATACTTGTTTAACTACCGAAAGAAAACTAAGTTAATACAATACAGGAAATGAAATAGCATCTAATGAAAACAAATTGGAAATTAAACTAGATTAACTAAAAAAAAAACTGAATTAAAAATAAGCTAATGAACCTGTGGTTGATGAGGGGCCCTCTCAACAATTAGGGGTGAAGTCTGCTAACTCCTACTCAAACGCGATTTTTAACAGCAATGCATACAACTCTTTATTCAACTTCAGAAAAAATACAGTGTTTATAAAAACTATGACTAACTCTGTCTCTGGCTAACTAACTAACTTTTTTCATTCAGAGACTGATATATATATATAGTTTTACATAAGAGATGAGCAAGTCGAACCTAAAGGTCATCTGCTGTCTAATTTTAGGCAGTATTTAAAGAACATAATTGATTTGCAACCAACACATGGTATGGCTCTTCATTCAGCGTGATTGTGGCGTGATATTATTCCTTGGCATGGAGGATGGATTGGTGTTGAGCGTGGGTTTGTACACAACAACAAGTTTTTGGAATTCAAGTCCCTTATCAGCATGAGCATGCAGACTAGTGGTGTTGTCGAGAATAAGGGAGGTGACATAGTTAGTCTTCTGGAATGCAGGTCATTCTATCACTTAAACGCATAGGATAACGAGCATCTAGGTGGTGATCCTTCTAGAGGGGGACTTAAATGCATCGATCCAGCACAAAGATGGTTGGCATGATGGTGAGCTAAATATATTTACAAACAGTTTCATGTTTAAATGCCCAAACTGATTACGGAGAGCACACAGGCTCATAAGCGAGCTAAACGGAACACTGAACTGTTATTTGGATGTATAGTGCATCAATCTAGGGCACACATGACAAATTATCAGTGAATCTTGCGCGGCTGCAAGATGACGAGCTGAACGCAAAGCTGGATCGTGAGATGGACGTATGGTGCAAAAGGAAGGTTGAATACATTTTATTGTTAATTTGCCTAAATGAACTATAAAATCTACAAACAAGTATACATATCAGATAATATATTTAAAAATTCTTTAAATAACATAGTTTTGAGTTAATAAAATCATAAAAATGAAATTAATAACCACAACCATAATAACATCAAATTTGTTCTTACCTTGTGCCAAAATAACGATTTGTATGACATAAAACATACTAAAGGGAATAAAATATGTGTTTAAAAATGTTCTTTAATTGCCAAAAATGATAACAAAATGAGGCTCAACACTTGTAATTTCCCTAAAATTCATAATTGAAAACAAAATCGTAGGCTAATAAAATACTAAATTCAAGGACATATTTAAAACTTCTAAGGAATAAAAACCTGTTTGTAAATATGAACCTAAGTTTCTATAGGCTTCTTTTACTGTATGTGTTTCCTATATGATGACGATTTTTTACATGATGTTGTTCTATGACTTTGACATGTTTATAGTTTTACTTTTCCTGTCTATAATAGCAGTTCACATTTGTCATTTCTTATTTTCTTTTATGTTTTACTTTTGGTTTACATGTCTTTAATTCATTTATGGTTTATTTATAAAGAGGATGACTTACCTATATGTGTCAAGGGGTGGAGTGGTGAGCTTCTATCCCTTAAGGGTCCACTTGAAAAGTTAAGGATTCCTATTTCTATGGGGTTTACTTAGTTCATCATGAATTAATGTAGGATTCTATTTTCTTGTGCACGGATTTCACTAGTGAGCTCAGTCCTATGATTGTGGAAATAAGATGTCCTACATCTTACAATGAGCTATACCTAAAATACACTATTCCTGTGCATAAATGTGTGAAGAGAGGACTAAATTCCTGATCCTAACTATACCTTAATCCTATGGTAAGAAGGGGTTATGAAATTAGTTGTGAATTGTTTTAGTGATCAAGAGTTGGATTAGTGATCTCTACTAGTGATTTTCCCACACTAAGTTAGCTTCAGAGTCAGTCCAAGTTGGTAAATTCGAATCCTATCTTATGCATTCGAATTATCCTATATGTATAACCATTGTATTAGATATTATATACTGAATATGTGGATTAATAATTATTCATGAACATGATCATATTATTCCAATTTTGTCTCTATGTGTGTACAATTTTACTAAGAGTAATTGATCAGTATATGATAAATTCTTCTCTGTCTTTTGTATCCTTCTCTTCTCATTTGAAATCATAGAGGATGATGATCCTATGCTTCACTGAATTTAACATATTCATATCTCAAACTAATTACATAAAATAAATGTTTAAAATATTCAATATGGAGGAGTGTAAACCAGTGTGTAAACCCATGATCACTGCATGCAAACTATAACGTCCCCATTCCCCATAATGCGTACTATTAAAAAAATATCTGGAAGAACACATCCACCTTCATTCTCAAGCTTGAGAACCCATGTACATCACTGTAACAGTCATTACTCCCTTGATAGATCCACTATGTGAAGAGGAAACCTTCTTCCACACTGAACCAATTTTTATGTAGTCTACATTCCGCACTTCCACACTTCCTCTCTCTACCTTCCTCACTTTGGAACTCAGAAATTTGAAATTCCAAGTGCGACAGAACACTTCAACGACCCTTCCGCCTTCCTTCTTCTGCCCTTCCACTTTCCTCCTTCTACACCTCGAAACAGGGAAATTGGTAACTCAAATGTGTGATAGAACATTCAATGGCCTTTCCACCTTCCTCCTTCCACATTTCTTCCTTCCGCACTTTGAAACTTGGAAGCCATAAAAATATTAAATGATGAAACCTATATCCTCCTTTCTGCCTTTATGCCCTCTAGTGAAGAACTTGGGAATCGAAAGGCCAAATATTACTTTAAACTTTTTCTGGATTTCCACCTTCCACAGGAAAATACTGGAAGTCAAAAATCCCACATTCTGCTTGAATTTAACTTCTTTCTCCCACCTCACATATTCCACCTTCCATTGCAGATCCTAGGGTGCAGAAACACTTAGATCAGCTGCAAACTAACTCTTTAACCAGGATTTTCTAGCCTCCAAGGACTTAAGAAAAATTGCATAAAATATACAAGGAATAACGATCAAATACAGGGAAATTCATACACAAATGAACCTCTACTTAATCATCCATAAGAATTCCTCATGAACATAGCAATTCATCATATTCATAAGCATTCTACATAACCAGTATAGTCATTCTTAAGAAAATACATTGCAAAACAAAATAAAAGAGATACTTATCTTGATGATTAAGATGCCACACAACTAGCTATGTCGTTGCAACGTTCCACCCAACCATAGTCCAGTGTGTTCATTAATCTCTCAACACACTGCCAGCCCCGAGATGGGAATGATTTCCAAAAGGGACTAGGGAACAATGGGCTTACACACATCAGAACACAGTCAACCAACTAACAGTTTGGTTTATCAGGATGCTAAGGAAATGGATAGGTAGAATTATTGGGCTAGTGAGTTCAACCCCAGAGTTGAGGATACCTATACTAGAACTGGCTTGGTCTCCATGAATCCACCCCACCCTACACAAGGAAGTATTCATTTCTCCGCTTATATAGTCCTTCAGGCCATACCTTCCCTCTTGTGTTCATGTGGGTGTGCAGGCCAGATTTACCAACCGCTTTGATATTTTTGTGTGGTTCCTCTTTTTACTAGGATTATCAGCCAATTCTGACCCTACTGCACTCCTAGGCCTTCAAACCAAACATAGATTCACTACACAATGATCCTTAAAGAAAATATAGCCATAAAGGTTTCAATTTGTAAGATAGAGAATCACTGTGGAACCACTTGTCTGCGGTTATGGCTAGTAGAACAATGCACCACCATGAGTGAACGACTCATGCGTCCCTCGTGCATAATGATCATGAACGACAATGAACTGAATTCCTTCTTCCTAAACCGAATGCCCATAATGTTACTCGGATAAAACACTGTGAAGCTATACTTCCACACGTAGGGTAGTCGAACCAGAACACTGCACATCTCCAGAGCAAAACAAATGAGCAAGGGGTGAATGAATATAATAGAATGAATAACATTGTGTAGTTAAAAACCTGATAATGGACTGTGAATGTGTTCAACTGGGTTTAATTGTTGCAAAAGCAATAATCTGATGTCTACAGACTACATACTTGCAGGTTTTCTCAGACACACAATCAGATTACCATGCCTTGCTCTCCCTAAGACATTAACTGCATCAACCAACTTCCAGAAGAAATTGATGATTGAGGACGGAGGAAAAAAATAAATGAAGGTTCATGGGTTTTCTCATTGAAATTTGGTCACACCCTATTGGCTCAAGGGGTTTTACTATCTCCCCACCATATTTCCTTGTGTAATCATGCCCCCATATCTTTCACATTGCAGTTCCATATCTAGTTGTGGTATTTTATTAATTTGTACATTTACATGATATATCAAAAGATATATATTATGCTTGGCTTAGCACTGTCACCATAGGTGTCAACCCTGATCATCTAACCACAAAATATTCATCAATGGCAGGGCCTTAGCCTTGAGCTCCTCGCTATGATTTTCATACAATATTTACATTATGTCCAATTAAATACCATGGGGTCAAAATTTGGGTATTACACAAACTAAGTAAGGATGATGAAGCAAATGAAGTAGATCAAATAATCTACAAATAAATTATTGGAATCCTGCTATATGTGGAATCTTGCTATATGTGACATCCTTAAGACCTAACATAATGCAGGATGTAGGGATTGTTGCAAGATTTCAATATGCTCCAAAAGAAGCGCATGAACAAGCAGTAAAGAGAATTTTCATGTATCTGAAAGGGAATTTGGATCTTACCCCATGGTATCCACGAAACAATGACCTAATATTAGAAACATACACAAATGCAGAATCGTGAGGAAGCATTTATTATCGAAAGAACGCAAGTGGAACTACCTTCTTCCTAGGAAAATGCTTACTTTCCTGGCTAAGAAAGAAACAATACTCAATATCCTTGTCAAATACAGAACCAGAATACATTGCTACAACAACATGTTGATGACAAGTGGTATGCATGGGGTCTACTCTTGAATATGTCCAAGTAAAATATAACCAACCAATTTCAATATTTTGCAACAATACAAGTGACATCAATATATCAAAGAATCCGGTGATGCATTCAAAGAAAAATCACATTCCAATTAACTATCATTTTTTAAGGGAACAAGTGGATTAGAATGAAATCAAGTTGGAGTATACGGATACAAAAGAAAAAATTGCATACATTTTCAAAAAATCACTTCCCAGAGAAACGTTTATGTATCTAAGATGAAAATTGGGAATAATTTCAGCCTCACAATTTGAGGGAAAATAAGTAAGTTAAGGTGATTATCCGCGACCTGGAACACTAGAAGCAGTGATTATAAAGCCAAGGGGAGTCAACAAAGAAAAATGTCCCTTTGTCATCAATGTCAATAGGGGAGAGAAGCTATAAAAAGCAGAGAAAGAGAGAAGGTGAATACTAAAAAGGAAGATCCAAATGAAAGCAAGAGGAATGACAGAAACCAAAATTCAAATGTGTGAACATGATCATATAAGAAACCTTTGAAGCATTTATTTGGGGGGGGGGGTTAGTTTCAAGCAAGTTTTGTCATTTAAGGCAGTGTTGACATCAATGACAAAGGGTGAGATTGTTA
The DNA here is from genome assembly GCA_001517045.1 of Pseudotsuga menziesii. NCBI lineage: Eukaryota > Viridiplantae > Streptophyta > Pinopsida > Pinales > Pinaceae > Pseudotsuga > Pseudotsuga menziesii. The sequence continues at coordinate 537,458 of LPNX010319000.1, read as the reverse complement.
AATATGATTTGTCATTGATGTCAAAGGATCAAATGTAATATGTATCATGTTGAATATGTGATGTCCATGGATGAGAAGTCAAAACAATCAAATTGAATTGCTAAAAGACTTCCTCTCACACATCCCGCTTGAAGAAATAGATACATGGGAATGTGGAGGCCATATGAAAGAAATTATCCCACCATGACATTGTTTTCAAATGCACACATAATTATAAATATAGAATAACATTGAAAGTGACACACATGTTCAAATACCATTTTTGTGACTTATGAATAAAGAGAAACAAAAATGTCTGAAAGTCCCACAAAGAATAATGTATGTGATACAAATATTTGTAAAGAAACATATGTAAAAAACTGGTATGTACAAAATTCCCACATGAATGTTGGAATCTGTGCATGATACATTATACATGGTTGAATTATGGAAAGAGGCACATCGACATAGATCCTAACTTGTAGAAAACAAAATCTATTAGGGTGTCATCCAAAGTTAAGGGACTTCACCAAGTGGACACATCTCTTGATTCAAGAAGATTATAAATAATGAAGAGATGGATGTGGTAAAGTAATATTGTGAAGGATGAAGATCTTAGATAACTATTTGAAAATATTCAAAATTTATTTGGGGTATCAATGGCCCATTGATCATAGAGATTGTCTTTATGTAGCAGATACACAGTGCATAATACAGTTAATGATGAAAAATGAATATGTGATTTATAAGAAAATGATACTTGTATCTTGGATGTGAGGATATCTTGCTCAGTAAAAATGTAGATCGTAGTGTACCAAGTGTGAATCAGTCAGAGATTCTCTTTAGACGTAGAATGAAGATTAGCTGAAAGGATGCAAACAGTAGATATTTTTGCATATCCTATTTTTGGGCATTTAGTTGTTCAAGTGCATATACTCAAAATCATAGGCCAATAAAATACTAAATTCAAGGACATCTTTAAAACATTTGTAGAATAAAAACATGTTTGTAATTATGAACCTAAGTTTATATAGGCTTATTTTTCTATATATGTTTCTTGTATGATGACGATGTTTTACATGATGTTGTTCTATGACTTTGACACATTTATATTTTTATTTTTCCTATCTATAATAGTGGTTCACATTTGTCCTTTCTTATTTTATTTTACGTTTTACTTTTGGTTTACATGTCTTTAATTCCTTTATGGTTTATTTATAAAGAGGATGACTTACCTATGTGTGTCAAGGGGTGGAGTAGCAAGGTTCTATCCCTTAAGGGTCCACTCGGAAAGTTAAGGATTCCTATTTCTACGGGGTTTACTTAGCTCATCATGAATTAATGCAGGATTCTATTTTATTGTGGAAGTATTTCACTAGTGAGCTCAGTCCTATGATTGTGGCAATAAGATGTCCTACATCTTACAGCAAGCTATACCTACAATACACTATTCCTATGCATAAATGTGTGAAGAGAGGACTAAAGTACTAAGCCTAAATATACCTTAATCCTATGGTAAGAAGGGGTTATGAAATTAGTTGTGAATTGTTTTAGTGATCAAGAGTTGCATTAGTGATCTCTACTAGTGATTTTCCCACACCGAGTTAGCTTTGGAGTCAGTCCGAGTTGGTAGATTCGAATCCTATATTATGCATTCGAATTCTCCTATATGTATAACCATTGCATTAGATATTATATATTGAATATTGGGATCAATAGTTATTCATGGACATGATCATATTATTACAATTTTGTCTCTATGTGTGTACAATTTTAACAAGAGTAATTGATCAGTCTATGATAAATTCTTCTCTCTCTTTTGCAGCCTTCTCTGCTCATTTGAATTGATAGAGGATGATGATCCTATGCTTCCCTGAATTTAACATATTCATATCTCAAACTAAGTACATAAAATAAATGTTTAAGATATTCAATATGGAGGAGTGTAAACCAATGTGTAAACCCATGATCACTGCATGCAAACTGTAACGTCCCCATACCCCATAATGTAGAGTATTAAAAAAATATCCACAAGAACATGTTCACCTTTAGTATTAGGCTTGAGAACCCCTATACATCACTGTAATAGTCATTCCTTCCTTTACAGATCCACTATGTGCAAAGGAAACCTTCTTGCGCACTGAAGTTGTCTTTCTGTAGTCTACATTTCTCACTTCCGCACTTCCTCTCTCTTCCTTCCTCCCTTGAGAACTCAAAAATTTGAAATTCCAAGCGCGACGAAACACTTCAATGACCCTTTCGTCTTCCTCCTTCAGCCCTTCCGCTTTCCGCCTTCTGCACCTCGGAATAGGGAAATCGGTAACTCAAATGTGTGACATAACATTCAAGGGCCTTTCCACTTTCCTCCTTCCGCACTTTGAAACTCAGAAGTCAGAAAAATATTAAATGATGAAACATATATGCTCCTTCCCACCTTCCACATTCTGCCTTTCTTCCGTCTAGTGTAGAATTCGGGAATCGAAAGGCCAAATATTACCTTAAACTTTTTCTGGATTTCCACCTTCTACGAGAAAATCCTGGAAGTCAAAAATCTCACATTTTGCTTGAATTTAAACTTCTTTCTCCCACCTCCCATATTCTTCCTTCCACTGCAGATCCTGGGGTGTAGAAACACTTAGATTAGCTGCACACTGACTCTTTAACCAAGCTTTTCTAGCCTCTAAGGACTTAAGAAAAAATGCATAAAATATACAAGGAATAACAAGCAAATACAAGGACATTCATACATAAGTGAACCTCTACATAATCATCCACAAGAATTCATCATATTCATAAGCATTCTACATAACCAGTATAGTCATTCATAAGAAAATACATTGCATAAACAAAATAAAAGAGATGCTTATCTTTATGATTAAGCTGCCCCACAACTAGTTATGTCGGTGCAACGTTCCACCCAACCATAGGCCAGTGTGTTCATTAATCTCTCAACACACTACCACCCCCAAGATGGGCATGATTTCCAAAAGGGACTAGTGAACATCAGGCTTACACACATCCAACACACATCAGAAAATAGTCAACCAACTAACAGTTGGATTTACCAGGCTGCTAAGGCAATGGATAGGTAGAAGTGTTGGGCTAGTGAGCTCAACCCCAGAGCTAAGGATACCTACACTATAACTGTCTTGGTCTCCATGACTCCACCCCACCCTACACAAGGAAGTATTCCTTTCTACACTTATACAGTCCTTCAGGCCATACCTTCCCTCTTGTGTTCACATGGGTGTGTAGGCCATATTTACCAACCCCTTTGATCTTTTTGTGTGGTTTTTCTTTTTACTAGGATTATCATCCAATTTTGACCCTACTCCACTCCTAGGCCTTCAAACCAAACATGGATGCACTAAAAAACAATCCTTAAAGAAAATATAGCCATACATGCTTCAATTTTTAAGATAGAGAATCACTGCGAAACCACTTGTCTATGGTTCTGGCTATCAGAACAATGCACCACCATGAGTGAGCGACTCATGCATCCCTCGTGCATAATGATCATGAAATATAATGAACATAATTCCTCCTTCCTGAACAGGATTCCCATAATGTCACTCGGATAAAACAATGTGAAGCTATGCTTCTGCACGCAGGGTAGTCGAACCACCACGCTACGCATCTCCAGAGCAAAACGAACGATCCAAGGGTGAATGAATATAATAGAATGAAAAAAAATGTATAGTTAAGAACATGATAATGAACTGTGAATGCATTCAAATGGTTTTACTTGCTACAGAAGCAAGAATATGGTGTCTGCGGACTGCATAATTGCAAGTTTTCTCGGACACACAATCAGACTACCATGCCTTTCTCTGCCTAAGACATTAACTGCATCAACCAAATTCTGGAAGAAATTGATGATTGAGGATTGAGAAAATAAATAAATGAGGGTTCATTGGTTTTCTCATTGACATTTGGTCACACCTTATTGGATCAATGAGTTTGACTAGTTCCCCACCATATTCCCTTGTGTAATCATGCCCCCATCTCTTTCACATTGCAATTCCATATCTAGCTATGGTATTTTATTAATTTGTACATTTACATGATGTATCAAAAGATATATATTGTGCTTGGCTTAGCACTATCACCATAGGTATCAACCTTGATCACCTAACCACAAAATATTCATCAATGGCAGGGACTTAGCCTTGAGCTCCTCACCATAATTTTCATACAATATTTACATTATGTACAATTAAATACCATGGGGTCAAAACTAGGGTATTACATAGACTAAGTAAGGATGATGAAGCAAATTAAGTAGATGAAATAATATACAAATAAATTATTGGAATCTTGCTATATGTGACATCCTTAAGACCCAACATAATGCAGGATGTAGGGATTGTTTCAAGATTTCAATATGCTCCAAAAGAAGCGCATGCACAAGCAGTAAAGAGAATTTTCATATATCTGAAAGGGACTTTGGATCTTACCCCATGGTATCCACAAAACAATGACCTAATATTAGAAGCATACAAAAATGCAGAATGGTTAGGAAGAATTGATTATTGAAAGAACGCAAGTCCAACTACCTTCTTCCTAGGAAAATGCTTACTTTCCTGGCTAAGAAATAAACAATACTCAATATCCTTATCAAATACATAACCATAATACATTCTTACAACAACATGTTGATCACAAGTGTTATGGATGAATTATACTCTTGAATATGGCCAAGTAAAATATAACCAACCAATTTCAATATTTTGCAACAATACAAGTGACATCAATATCTGAAAGAATCCAGTGATGCATTCAAAGAAAAAGCACATTCCAATTAAGTATCATTTTTTAAGGAAACAAATGGATTATAATGAAATCAAGTTGGAGTATGTGGATACAAAAGAACAAATTACATACATTTTCAAAATACCACTTCCCAGAGAAACATTTTGTATCGAAGATGAAAATTGGGAATAATTTCAGCCTCACAATTTGAGAGAAAATAAGTAAGTTAATGTGATTATCTGTGACCTGGATCACCAGAAGCGGTGATTATAAATCCAAGGGGAGTAAACAAATAAAAATGGCCCTTTGTCATCAATTTCAAAGGGGGAGAGAAGCTATAAAAAGTAGAGAAAGAGAGAATATTAATACTAAAAAGGAAGATCCAAATGAAAGGGAGAGAAATGATATAAACCAAAAGACAAATGTGTGAACATGATCATAGAAGAAACCGTTGAAGCATGTATTTAGGGGATTTTGAGTTTGAAGCAAGTGTTGTCATTTAAGGCAGTGTTGACATCAATGACAAAGGGTGAGATTGTTCAATATGATTTGTCATTGATTTCAAAGGATAAAAGGTAAGATGGATCATGTTTAATATGTGATTTCCATGGAACAAAAGTCAAAACAATCAAATTGAATTGCTAAAAGACTTCCTCTCACACATCCCGCTTGAATAAATAGATACAAGAGAATGTGGAGGTCACATGAAAGAAATTATCCCACCATGACATTGGTTGCAAATGCACACATAATTATAAATATAGAATAACATTTAAAGTGACACACATGTGCAAATACCATTTTTGTGACTTGTGAATAAAGAGAAACAAAAATGTGTGAAAGTACCACAAAGAATAGTGTATACGATACAATATTTGTAAAGAAACATATGTAATAAACCGGTGTGTACAAAATTCCCACATGAATGTTGGAATATGTGCATTATACATTACACAAGGTTGAATTATGGAAAGAGGCACATCGACACAGATCCTAACTTGTAGAAAACAAAATCTATTAGGGTGTCATCCAAAGTTAAGGGACTTCACCAAGTGGACACATCTCTTGAGTCAAGAAGATTATAAATAATCAAGAGATGGATGTGGTAAAGTAATCTTGTGAAGGATGAAGATCTTAGATAGCTATTTGAAAAGCTTCAGAATTTCTTTGGGGTATTAGTGGCTCATTGATCGTAGAGATTATCTTTATGTAGCAGATACACAGTGCATAATACAGTTAATGATGAACAACGGATAAGTGATTTATAAGAAAATGATACTTGTATCTTGGATGTGAAGATATCTTCCTCAGTAAAAATGTAGATTGTAGTGTACCAAGTGTGACTCAATTAGAGATCCTATTCAGACGCAAAACGTAGATTAGCTAAAAGGATGCAAACCGTAGATATTTTTGCATATCCTATTTTTGTTAATTTAGTTGTTCAAGTGCATATACTCAAACGTAGACCAAAAGTTACAACAATTGTGGATTGTGAAGATAATGTATTTTTCTATTTGCATGTTTCTATACAATCACATTTCATATCAGAGAGGTTAGATGGGGAAAGGAGTAGGGGGTTGCATCCTCCTTCCAGTTGGTGCTGGAGAATACAATCAGGGTTTGGAAACATTATTTTTGTTGGTGTAGATAAAATTCAAGGGGTCATAGATTCCTTCCAATTGATGTTAGAGAACAAACAAAAGTTGGTGCTTCCACAACTAGAGAGTGCAATTTTTCCAAGGTCAGAGCTTGAAGCTACAAATCACAATTTGCGTAATAATACTAATATCTATTTAGGTCGGTGCCTAAAAATCATGAGTTGGTTCTTACACAAGTTGAATTTGTAGCAGGTCAGTGCTCGCAACCCACAGATTGTACTTGGGATCAGGTTAACATCTAAAATGAGTGGGTGCTCATGTTTGGAGATTCTAATATCCCACTGATGTAATTACACATATATATTTATAGATATACATTTGTTCTCAAGTATTTGTGCATCATTCGAATTATTCTTGTCAATGCTAGAAAGTTTTTAAATCTATGAAAAACTGCATACGTTAAAAGTATACATATATGCACATTTACTAATTCATCTGCCTCCCCTCTGAGTTGTAAGTTAATTCCAACATAAACTATGCAAATGTTCAAATTCGAAGAATTACCTTTCACATTCCATGATTGACCCAAGGATAAATCAGATGTAGTTGTTTAAAGTGTACCCAAGATAACAAAAAACTAGAAAATAAAATGCATGTACTTAGCAACCAAATCCCAAACATTTAGCCAAGGATTAGATTCTTCTTTTGGGTTTAGCGAGACAATATTAATGCCTAGAAAATATGCTCCAAATCTTCTTATGGGACAATTCCAATGAGGAGAAGCATTTTCATAAAATCAGATTGAACCTGTGTTGTGTGTTAAAGGATTGGAGAGGAATGGGAAATATTGTTATCCACATACAAGCATTACCAATATATTCTAAGTGGACCATCAAATCATTGGAAGGGGAAAAGGGATGGGAAATTATACTTATGCATTGTATCACCCCTAGGACCCTTTTAGATAGAACAATGTGGGGTAAACTAAATATTCATGCATTGCTCATTGTTACCAAACAATATGCTTCAAAAAATATAAGCCAAAAAAGGGTTATTGTTGATTGTACAATAAGTTGGAGATAGACATTAAGACTAAACAAGATGCATAAATTCATGTCCAAGGAAAATACTTGACTTTACAAACTCATATCCGTTTGTTAACATCCTTTGGAACCTTAAAATGTTTTTTTTTTAATGTCCCTAAAATTCATAATAATAATAATAAAATCATAGGCTAATAACATACTAAATTCAAGGACATCTTTAAAACATTTGCAGAAAAAAAAACATGTTTGTAACTATGAACCTAAGTTTCTATAGGCCTCTTTTCCTATATGTGTTTCTTGTATCATGACAGTGTTTTACGTGATGTTGTTCTATGACTTTGACACACTTGTAGTTTTAATTAGGCTTGTCTAAAGTAGTGGTTGACAGTTGTCGTTTGTAATTTTTTTTACGTTTTACTTTTTGTTTACATGTCTTTAATTCGTTTATAGTTTATTTATAAATAGGCTGACTTACCTCTGTATGTCAAGGGGTGGAGTGGTGGTTTCTATCCCGTAAGGGTCCAATCGGAAAGGAAAGGATTCCTATTGCTACGGGGTTTACTTAGTTCGTTGTGAATTCATGTAGCCTTCTATTTTCTTGTGTAGGGATTTTGCGAGTGAACTTAGTCCTATGATTGTGGCAATAAGATGTCCTACATCTTACCGCGAGCTATACCTACACTACACTATTCTTGTGCATAAATGTGTGAAGAGAGGACTAAATTCCTAAGCCTAACTATTTATTAATCCTATGGTAAGAATGGGTTATGAAATTATATGAGTGCATGTTTATAAACTATTTGCTAAAGTTTTAAAACCTTAGATGCAATATAATATATTTTTGAACTTTATAGTATGGATGGTTTATGTTTATGGTATAAACATATGCCATCGAAACTACGTCTTAACTATGCAAATAGTATAATGATGGTGGTTTTAAGATTTAGGGAAATGGGGTTGGTAAACAATGGTGCATACAATGTCAAACAAAACTATAGCCGCGTGGGTTTTGATCTATATGCTAGTCGTGGATAGGGTGGCAAATTAAATGAGCCTTGAGAAGCGTGGGAAGAATTCCTCAAGCATTGAGTATGGGTTGGATATACTTCATTTGGTTTTATTTATGGTGGAGGTGGTGTTCTCACGCTCCTGGTGAGGTTTGCGCAACCCAGCAGACTTCCACGCTCTTCGACAGGTAAGCGTTCAATGCTAGTATTTAAATTTTTAATGTTTATTTGGTTTATGGTTTGAATCATACTTCTTATGGCATTTGTTGTGGTCTGTGTAGGTGGGAAAGCATGGGCACTCTGCATGGCTTGAGGGCAGTGTCGTAGGTTTCTTATGCAACCAAACTCTAGGTAAGCCCTAAATTTGGCATTTTTATTTACATTGTTGTGTGGTTTTAGTAGAGGGTTCGAGCTTGGGTGTGGGGACAAGCATCGTTCAGTCGTTTCGCTATTTGGGGTTTTGATAATTGCTTGGAATTTGTATATGCCACTGTATAGCCTTTCATGGATCTACCAAATTTAATTTTTGATATGTATAGACTATTAATAGCTCAATAGGGCTTTGTGTATAAGGTTTATTGTTTGCAACAATATGTATTTTATTTTAATTGACTTAATGGGAAATTATCTATTTGGGTAAAGGCTATGTGTTTCTTTTTATGATGTGTTTCTTTTTTATTTACAGTTCCATTGCTTTGCAATGGCACCAATGCTGATTCAACCGTGTAAAGGTAGAATAGTGTGGTTTTATTTAAATCATTTGGATGTATTTGGTTTATTAAAAACATTGTTGGGTTTTTTTGGAGGATGTAAGCATGAAGCTTAGCTTGTAGCGTTGATACACAGCCTGGGTTTATTATTTCAATGTCTTTCATTGTTTTACATCGTGACTGTGCATATGATGAGAATATCTCTCTTTCGTCGTTGTTTATATAGTTGGTTAAATTAAAACCTTTACGGGAATCCTAAGAAGTGAAAACCTTAGTGGATGCCATAGCTTTGCAATGTGTTGAATGGTTTGTTTGAGGCCTATAGGATTCGATCCTAGGCTAGTAATTAAGTGGACTTGTATTTTTTGAAGCCGATAGGATTCGATCCTGGATGGAAATGGTCTTGTGGTTTGAGGGTTGTAACCCTAAGTTTTGTGAACATGATTCTTATGTAATAGTTAACAAAATTCCACTAACGTGATGCATTGGGAATGGCTCTATTTTTATATTTTATTTATAAATGTAAATGGTTTGTTTTATAGCGTTTTGTTTGTAATTTAAGAAATGAAACTAGAGGCCTACCTCCAATCCCTTATAACATTCGAGGGAAAGGATGGGAAAAATATTTTAATGAAATGTTTTAATGTTTACATGGCATGGTTTGGAAACAATGTGTTTATTAATTTTCTATTGTTTTAGTAATGTTGTTTTATGTTTGGTGTTTAAAGAGCATTTAAAGGATGGAAACAAATGTGTTTTGCTGCCAATATGAAATCTTCCAGCGTTTGGATTTGTGTTGACGGTTTGAATTAATGACTTTAGAGATTTTCTCTCTAGTCTGTTTATTTATGATTATAAATGGATTATTTAAATTTTTTGGTGCAAAGTTTATATAATGTCTTAGTTTCAAGGAATGAATGAGTTTATTTAGTTTTAATTGATATAAGGGTTTATTTTACCTAGATTTGTGAAATCTATCGTTTAACTTTATAATAATGTTTGAGCAAGATCTAGTAGTTGGTCACTCTAACAACTAGGTTTTAAATCTAAGTTAGAGTGTTTGACATTTAAGTTATTCTAGAATTGTTTAAATTTAAGAACTAAGAGAATTTAAACTGTAAACACCCATCTAGGAAATAACGGTTGAATTTATGGCTTAAGCAAATACATTAGTCTGCAATATAAAATTTATCCCTAGAGAATATGTAGAAATATTTCAGACTGGGTTTTAATAATTTAAACAAATGGAAATCTAGTTGAAGCATGTATTCAATATGCATATTTTCAAATCAATAATATAAACACTGCTTAGTAAACTATTTAAGAACTAGAGAAGGTAAAAAACCTCATACCTCCAAATTACAGTTTATTAATGGATAAGAACCCTGCACACTTAAACACACATAATTAATAAGAACTTAGATAATTCTAACCTCAGATATTCCAACCGAATAACTTGAAAACCACCATGTTCCATCCAACCATGACCCTGAACCATTCCTGGTCTTAGTCTTGATCCCCCGAGCTGGTTCCAACATGCAAGTAGTCTAGAGCTCCTAAAGGGAAGGATTCTCCTATCCGGAATATCAGGTGTTGTACCAGATTGTTTTGCTTTTAGAAAATGCTCTCCCAAAAATTCTTAGGAATAATGATAAGATCATATTGGAATTAGAATAGAAATATAATGCCCAAGCCTTTCCTTAGGTTGGGTCTTTATATACAATCTTTTAGGGAAAAGGGAAGTTAAACTCTAGTTAGATCAAAAATCCATTATCTTCTTGAAAATAATCTATAATTGATTTATGGGAAGTTAATAATTTATTATAATTAACTTAGGAACTCTTTTACTCTTTTACTAGTTCCTAATTTGAATCTTTTAGGATAGATTATTTATTTAATCATCTCTATTAAATAATAACCTATAGATTCTTTATTAATCATTATAGTTATTATTATTTCCTTATAATTAATATAGGTGCCCACCCTTTCATTCATAACATATATAAACTATATATATATATATATATATATATATATATACATATAGTATTGTTAATATTTATTTAGGCATCATATAGCATGATCCCAATTACATGGTGCTTTCATTAGCTTATAATAATTTATTTTATCAAAGTCTTCACGTAGGGTTGGTCAACTAAGTTAGGTATCTCTAAACTTCCTTGAATGTTGAATTAGCTTGTATATCATGGTAGTTCTTCAGTACATGATGAGAACCAGAAATTCAAAATTTCATTTAATCAACTTAAAAATAAGTAAGACAAGGTCAGTTCTTTTTAGAGTTGTTCTCACTCAATACGATTAATTTTCAGTAAAACCAAGCGCTATTTAGAGCCCAAGCTCAACGCTAAAAACTGGGAGTTACACTTAGTGCAATTCCAAAGTTGTTGCTCAACACTAATGCTAGGATGTACTTGTATAATACACCTAGGGATACAATGGCCAAGGATCCGATTTTCTATAGGTTATGCTCAACATCAATTTGGAATGTTCCAGGGATTATGCCCAACACTTCCAATTCTTATTTTTCATGTGCTTCATATCTTATTCTCAACACAAACATTTCATAACTCATGTTCTCTAGAGTTTTTTCTAAAAAAGAGCATCAAATTATGCATGTTCTCTAGAGCTTGCGCTCAACAAAAAATATCATCACTTATGCACTTCACAGTCCACACCCAACACATTATAGAACTCAATCGTGCATTCAATCTTTTGCACATTCTATAACCATAATCATCTCGATATATGCATTTTAAGGTAAATCACATAATATAATTAGTTTATCGTGCTATGACAATAATCTTATCCATCAAGGTCCATTCCCAACATATACAATCACATACATGCTAAATAAAACATATGCATTGGCTTACGCCCAATATATAAATCATCATACTTATGTGCAGTAGGGTCGTATGTCCAATATATAATATAAGAATCAAAGTGACTCATGTGCAATGGGACTCATGCCCATTGTGTTTAAGGTCAAAATTTATGATATTACAGTTTTGCATGATCGTTGGTGTAGCCTAGCTATTGAACAACTGAAGTATTTAGGAATTCCTTAGCAAAAATTCCTTTTTTTGTGGAAAAAATTAAAATATCAAGATTCTAATTTGGTTTTGTATTTACCAAGTCCCATGAACATTATGCCACTAGATTATGTGGCCAATTATTTTTCCTCCATTTTTTGTAATACATCCCTTTCATGAGACAAACTAACATGGATAATTGAGTTTAACACACCATGGTAGATCATTATAATTAGAGAAGCCTATGAAAACCTAGTAGGGAAACAAAAGATGGGAGCCTATCAAGGTTGATATTCAGCCCTCATCCAAAGGACATGACTCTAGGTACTGGCCAAATGGCCTAATTTTGTTTGTATATTTTGAGTTTGATTGCTTAACCTGCATTCATCCCTTAATATTATTATTTTTTAAAACAACCTCGAGGTTTTAGCAAAATCAAGAGTTTAAAAAATACTTGCTGAAAGAAATTGATGAATCTAGTCAACCTAAGCAACTTTTTAATGCTTAAGAGAACTTGAAACATTTACTTATGTTGAGTATAAGACATGATATTTATGAATTTGGAATTTCATACTCTCAAACACAATATGAACAAAATTGGCCCCTATTTTCTCTTGCATTTGGACTGAATATTGAATTTCACACTAAGATCCAATTTCGATTATTGTAATCACAGGAATATTACGATAACAATATGTTGTAGAAAAAAGGATATCTTTAAATCCTACATAATATTTCTCGGTTCCTTTCTCTTGACCCTACACTCTCTCCTCGGATTATCAAGAATTCATGTAATGTCAACTACTTATTGAATAAAGAAAAATAAAAGAATCCAAATTGGTTCAATGATGGATATAAACTAATGTCAAACTAAACATGTTTTTAATATTGAAATTCAAAAATGGGGGCTAATGAAACAACAAAAGATTGGATAAGTTGGAAAAATTTAGCATAGCAAATTTAGGTGCTAACACTTCCTTTTCTACAAACTCTTTCTTTAGCTAAGTCATCTTTTGAGAGAGAATATCCTCCCCCTAGAGATAACCTTATCTCCCATATGCACAAGTTTTACTTTGTGCTTGTCCCAATGTGCCATAACCATAGCGAGGGAGTATTTCATATTCATTAACTCTCTCTTTAAAATGATAGTAGCTTGTTGGAGTTGTCATGTTTCTTTTCCAACTCTTCAATCCTCTAGTCATGCATCTTGACCTTATTGTTCAAGTTTTTTTCTCTTCTTGAATTTGAACAACAATTCCTTGTAGGTCTTCCAACCTTTGTATTTTCGCATTACCCATGCTATGTTTTCTTTCTCTTCAAAGAATTGGAAACTCTATCACAATTAAGTATTCAAATAGTTTTTCTAGAATATGATTCATAAATGAGGGAGTTATGGCCCACTCACTTCACAAACATATATATGTTGATGAATTTTACTATGGTTTATGTTATATGTATATTTATGTGTATTCCTATATTCTCATTCTCATATGTATATCTTTTTCCTTGTAATGGTTTCAAAACATTTATCCTTAATTCAATTATGAGCCTTGGGAAAAGGCCTTTGTTCTCAAAATATATCCAAAATTCCTATTCTTGGTGTAGCTTGCACACATGATATTTACCTAACAATAAAAAATATTCAGGACTCTATTTATGCCAAAAAGTATCACCATGCAGGTACATAAGGAATCTGGGGTTAGGCCAATAAAAACAAAGCCTATGTGAATACTTTTTAACTAGTACCTATATTCAGGGTTCATTTTGAGGCCTCTATTCTCTATGAAATTTAAAAACAACTCAATCTCTTGGTGTTATGTTCAGGTTTGGGTTACCCTACTTTGTCTGCAAGCTATGGAAAGTGAGGGCCAATTCCAACTTCAATACTCAAGCACACTTGTTTTTAGATATATTTGTTATGTGAACTTGGATATGATTGTTTTTTTAACTAGGGGAATCGAGAACTGGGGTTGGGTTGGTACTCACATAACATGAGGTCCACGGATTCATTCCTTCTACCACTATACCACTAGTTTCCCCACACCCACCCGCAAGACATGGAAAACAGGTAAACACGAGTGAGATTTGATCTCATGACCTCCTTTAAAACAAGTAACTTCATATCAAGCGACGCCAATGAGCCACACCCGTTCAAGATAACTTGGATATGATTGTTACTCAATTCAATGGTTATTAATTAACTTTGAAGCAACACCATCTTCAAGCTTCGCGCGAGAAACATAATTATCATTCATATGTCAAATTATTTAACCCCATATAATAACATATATCATTCAATAAAAAATGAGATGGTAATTCATTAATGGTCACATAATCTACAATTATTTTTAAACACTAGACACTTACATCACAAATGGCACAACATTTGCTTTAAAAATATGGAGATTTCCATCATTTAAATATATGAAGTAAATTTATCACAAATGATAAGTCATAACTTCATTCCATGTCAAAGGATTTAACATGTAACACATCCAACACAAGATTTCACCCCACTCAAAGCATGTTAAAATAATAATATACTCCATGCAACATTTTTAATATAAGAAGCGTCTGACACAAGATTTCACTCGATTTAAATAATGCCTAGGTAAGGAAAATATGACCAGGTAAGAGAGAATGAATGCACAACACCTTGAATGCATCCAACTGAAGGAAAATATGGCCAAATAAATGTAAATACACCGAGGTAAGAGGAATTATACAACCTTAGGAGATATAAGAGAGTCCAATATACAACTAGTATGACCTATAAAATGTGGGAATAAGTTCAATCACTACAAGAAAACAAACTATTACTACTTAGGAACACTAGATTGTACATGGTTTTATTAAACAAATAAATAACTCGAGAAACTAGATTTAGAAACCCCCCTACAATAGTGTAATAACTATGTAATAATAACAATAGATTTCAAATATTTGAACATATTAGATGGTGGAGATTTTTTGTTGTTGGTGGTGTTAATAAAAATACTAATGGATAATTATTTTTCAAGAGATAAGATGAGCTACAACATATATTGGATTCTCGCACCATTAACATGAGGCCAAACAATAATTAAATACAACCCATCTTCTAAAAATATCATACAACAATTAATACAATGTTATACACAATATTTAAGAAACATACACATGCACACATGAAATCCATAGCATGTTAACAACAATTACCCTAGAAACACAAATGCCAATAACAACATTCAATGGTTTCTTATAGTTTTGTTTTCCGACAATCTCTTCTTACAATGCAACTCATGGCTCTATGTACCTTCTTACTCTGTTCCCCAACAAACAAGAAAAAAAGCAATTTGATAATCAAATTACAAGAAGGTACATAAGAGATGGGGTAATGGCAAGGCCAAGAGACCAACACTTCCATTTCCATTCCACTCTGTCCTATTTTCATTTTCTATTTAATGATTTGTTTTCTCCTTTGTCTCATTTAACTTTACATTGCATTATCCTTTATGTCTAATTAACTTTCATTAATTGCTAATTTACAATTGCAGGTCTTGAGCCTTACAACCATTCAATTGTTCGGATCCATCATAAATAAAATTCACCTTGATACTCACACCAATAAGTGTCTTACTCCTAGTTTCCCCATTGTCCCTATAATATATAAATTAATGAAAATTCGTAAGAAGGTTGATCCATTGAGGAAAATTGTGATCATAATTGGGTCCCCAACCTATGAATTAACTAAGTTCATAGTTGGTTCTTCAAATCCCCTTCTAGGCTAAGCTAACTCCTTTATTAAGGAATCCAAATCCTTTGCATAGCTTATTAATGACAATTCTCTTAATCCTTGATATTTCATTATTATCTTTGATGTGTTCTCAATGTTTACAAAGATCCATCTTAAGAGAAATGGAGGAAATTAACTCAATAGAACTAAGTTAATAGATTCTTTCCTTAGATCTAAACTTTTTATCTCCCTTGGTGAATTCTATGAGAAAACTAATAGAGTATCCATGGGGTCTTCACTCTCCCTTGTAGTGGTCAATATCTTCAAGTAATCCTTTGAAACCAAGGTCATCTTATCCTCTCCAAATTATTATCAAAGTTGTCCCCTATTTTCTCTTGCATCTAGACTGAATAATGAATTTCACACTAAGATCCTTCTACCATCAAATACTAGTCTTCATACCTTATGGTAAGCATCATAATAACCTACAATAATTCTAGTCTAGAAATGCATGCAATTTCAAATTTGACTTTATTATTGGCTAGATTAGTCACCCAAATTCCTTAACATATTTATTCAATGATGCTAAATAAAAATAACTATAAACAACATGTATAATCTTAGTTTTTTAGAGAAAATTGAGTTGATATATTGAGGATGGAACTCCTGAAATCCCCCTCAATTTCTCTTTCTCTGATTGAGAAAATTTAATTCTATTGGTATATTTCCATATCAATAAATCTACTAATGAAATTACCCAAATCAAATTCAAAATAACTAATTTACCTTAACCAAATTTAATTTCAAGCTATATTGGTAAGCATAATTTAACTAGGAATCACATGGACAATCAATGAGTCACCCATATATTCATATTTTCTAGAAAAACTCATTATTAATAATATTCCATTATCAAACTTCATGAATTAACATTTCTTTTCACTAACATTACATGACAATGGAATTATAGACAAAATCACCAAATTTATACATGAGAATGAAGAATCCAACCAGCAATGAGCTCCTTGTCCATCTACTTCTCCTTGACAACTAGATGCCCAACTGACTATTCCATCCAACCATGTAGAGGTACTCTTGTTCCCTTGAGTTGTGTGGCTCTAAACAAGTTTAATTTCACATGTATATCAAATGAACATGAAATCTATGTCAAAGTTGTATTATAAACATGCATACCGTCAACTGAATCAATGAAATAAACTACATAGAATCAATGAAATAAACCACTACAATTTAGTACATGAAAAGTAAATAGATAAAATAACATAAAAATTAGAAATCAACTCATCTTCTACATCTACAACTTCCCCTTCAGTTTTTATGGCCTATGCTCGTCTTACTGTTTTCCTGGTCATGTACTCATGATGTGGACACCATTGCAAGGGTGGATCTGTTGCAATAATGAAGAAATATTAAATTGATATGTTTTTTATTATTATTACAAGTATTTCATTAATAAAAATAACATTAGAGTGGTGATCTTTACTTGATGGAGACACATCATGATGTTCACCTTCCTTTCTAACATCATATTCTACATGATAACCCTCTACATGCTCCAAAGTTGAAACATGGAAACTTACAATTAATACACCATTTCCAATGAAATATTATCTGTACTATTTTTTTTATAACACTTGAATACATCCAGTATTGGGATGCACAACATGACCTTCATTTGGTTGTTCTCCATCCTCACCAGGTTGTGTTCCACAAGTAGGGGTATTATTTGTATCACTTCTTTCCTACTTAAAACAAATAGAAACAATATTTTATGGTCAAAATCAATAATGAATATATTGCACAAGTAATCAATCTTAAATAAACTTCATTGATTTTGTTTACCTACATGCCATATCGATTAACATAATTCTTTGTTTTCTCAATCAATATTTTTTGGCATTCAGCCATGACATCCAAATCCATGCTAAAATCTAAGATTGAAGTCTTCTTTTGTGGGGACATCCATCCACTCATCCACTTGCAAATTTTCATAAGATCATGAATTTAGCTTTTATGGTGCAAAAAAACCAAAATTATTTGCAACTTTTTGTTTGGATGCAATATTTGATTTATTGATACTTATGCAAGTGTAACCAGTTTCGAATAACCACCAAGTCCAAGCTTGTGCTTCCCATGTTTTTCTTTTCTTTCTTTCATGGCCTTTGATGTGTATGGAAGCCTATGAAAAGTTTGAAATACATTAGATGTTGCAAATTTGATGTAAAAATAAATATTAATAAACATACAATTACATTTTGTAAAGTATTTCATACTTTCTTGTGCCTAATGTTTCCTTTACTTCTTTTCTTAAAGCCTTATCCTTTCATCGTCCACCAAGGGCTTCCACTCCTTATTTAGAACCATTGGAGGGAACTCATACCTTGGGTTCTTTTCTAGATAAACTCGATATTGGTCCCTCACATACTTTAGATATTGGCCATCTTTCTTTAGGGCATGGGTTCAGTTGAAAGTCTCACAGCCAAAAAACCCAACTAAGGAATTAATGAGCTCCTCTTTTAAACGTTTACTTTGAGCATCCCACCTTGTGTACATTGTGGGCCAAATTATATCCAATGAAATATTATTTAAATGTTTATAAAAAACATCATTTCCTACAAAACGATCATGTGATCATTAGTTTAAAAAAATGATCTATAAGTAAATTTCAATTAGATTATATATAATAATTAAAAAAAATTTAAATACCTCAGACCTTCTCTATATTTATAGGAATGAGATTGTTGTTCACAAAAAATGTAGCTTGTAGTGTTCCTGTGCTAGTGGCATGGAAAGTTACAGAAAATGCTGCTTGAGCACTAGCAATAGTAGTTTCCACATTGACTCCATGAACATGTTCTACATGTTCTAGCATGCACTGGCCACAAGAGGGTGCATTCACATCTATCATGTGGGTGTCATTCTATGTGTACAAAATTGCTTAGCTAAAAATAAAGGCACATGATATGGGGTCATATTCTCATGTGATGACTCTCCAAGAGCATCACTAGTACCAACACTAACCTGACCACATGTATGTGGATGCAAAAGTCCTATAAAAACAAACCATATTTTAGTTCATGACATATACAAGTAAAAATATGAAATACTAAATGAATTTATCTTTTAATTAAATATCATGCAAATTATAGTCAAGACCTCATCTCTCTTTATCAAACAATCATCCCTTGCTCTAATATCATATGTTTGTGGCTAGATGAATAGAAAACGAAGGAATTCATCCTTGTATTTTTTAAAGTCGTATTTATCATATCAATGGGGTCCTCAAAATATGCAATACAAACATTGCAGAAGATCTCATCCACATCACAATCTATGGATTTCTCTATTATCAGAGCCTTCACGATTAAAATATAGAAAACATTACTGAAATGAAACCAATAGACTCATGAAAAAAATATAATTGTAAAACATATTGCTCATATTTAATTTGTACAATTACAATGAGGTGTACCTATAGTGTAGAGGCATCATCCACATAATGATATTTGGATTAGTGATCTATTGCCAATTTCATCCCTCAATTACCCTACAACAAAAATATAGAAAACATTACCGAAATGAAACCAATAGACTCGCAAATAAAACATATAGTGAAATGTATTGCTCATATTTATGCACAAATACATTGAGTTTTACCTTACATACCATAGTCAAGGCTGGTGTCCTTCTTTGATATACTTCCAAAAGCTTCCCCTGATCACCCTAAGACAAAAATATAGAAAACATTACCGTAATGAAACCGATACACTCACAAAAATATATAATAATAAAACATATAGTAAAACTTATTTATCATATTTATGTACAAATACATTGAGTTTTACCTATCATGTCATAGTTGAGGGTGGTTCCCTTCTTAGATCACCCTACCACAATATAAGAACCATGTTGAGATATTAAAATGTTTCCTTAAGTACAATATGAATGAGATTTTATAGTGAGGGATAAAAATAAAATATTACGTATTTCTCAATAGACTCATGAAAGAAACATAGTAATAACTAAAATGAGACCAAAATGAAATATAATAGAACATATTGTTCATATTTAATTTGTACAATTACAATGAGGTATACGTGCTAAGTAGAAGTGCCATCCACATCACGATCTCTGGACTAGTGTTCTACTAGTGAAGACTTCCCTCGATCACCCTACGACAAAAAAATAGAAAAAATTACCAAAATGAAACCAATAGATTCATGATTAGAACATAGTAAATAAACAAAAAGTAAAACATATTTCTCATATTTATATAAAAATACATTGATTTTTACGTGTCATGCCATAGTTTAGGGTGGTGTCCTTTTTTGATCACTATGCCACAATACAAGAAGAGTACTGACATATTAAAATGCTTCCTTCAAGTACAAGATGAATGATATTTTAGAGTGAATGATAAAAATAAAATATTACATTTTTCTTAATAGACTCATGAAAAAAACATAATGGTAAAACATAACAATAACTGGAATGAAACCATTTAATGCAATATAATAAAGCATATGATAAAAATGATATACGTACCATTGCCATACTAACAATGTTAGTATCTATTTGATTCAAATTGTAATAAATAGTTCTTTCTTTCCTTGAAGTTATTGATTTTTGTTAACTAATCCATCTGGAGAGTTTGTTAGTTACATCAATGTGTTAGTTAGAGATTGTTTAGTTACAACAGTTTTACAGTTATTCAAAATTGTCATGTGTTTGTATAAATACAATGTTTACAACATGAAAAAAGTAATTTCCATTGTGGAGTTTTGTACAGTGGTATCAGAGTAGATCCATGTTTAAAAAAAAAATCCATGTATTTAATTTTCTTTTGGTGAAGGTTGAGTATTGATAGAGCATGATTGCAGGCATAGACAAATTTGGAGGCGGTTGTTGCAGAGGCGATGTTGTTGAGTTGTTGTTGTTGAGGTTTGACATCCACTTTTTTTTATTCCAGGTTCTTGCAGAGCATGAGAATTACATTTTCAAGCAAAGTGGGCATGGTATAATTTATTGCTCAGATTTTTTTTTCTGCATATTTAATTCCAATTTTTTGCATGTGCTATGTTCTTGCACAGTAGTTCCAAATGCATTCTTTAATATCAATTGTCAGCGTAGTGCTTTTTGGAAAAGAGAATTACCAAGAATGGTTTCGGAAAATTAAGAACACGCTTATTTTTAATGATTTCTGGGATGATATTTGTTAAAATAAGGCTGATAATGAACCAGAGCATCCCAAGGATGACAAACAACTTGTAATATGTAAGAGTAAAGATAAGAAGGCTTATGCTTTAATTTCTGCCCAAGTCACACAAGAAGTAAGTATATTTGTTAAAATAAGGATGATAATGAACCAGAGCATCCCAAGGATGACAAACAACTTGTAATATGGAAGAGTAAAGATAAGAAGGCTTATGCTTTAATTTCTGCCCAAGTCACACAAGAAGTAAGTAGACATATTCTTTCGAGCACCACAACGTTTAAAGCACTACAAAAATTAAAAGATATTTATGACTCCCATTTAGAGCTGGAAATTAAAAAATTGTTGATGAAGTTATTTAATCTGGAAATGCAAGATAATGATTCGAATCCATGAATTTAGATTCTAAAATTAAAGCACTTTTTCATGATATTGAAACAAACAGTGTCAAAGTTGATTTGCAACTTACTGCATTTATTAAAGCCCTATATCCTACATATTCGCACTACTTAGAGTCTCTACAAGTAAGTGGACAGATAAAAGCTATAACTTTTGATATTCTTGTAGATAAAATTGTTGAAAGAGAGAAAGCCTTTGGGAATAATGAATCTCTTTCCAATTCCACAGTTGAGACTTTGTGTCTTGCACAGAAAGAGCATAAACCTAGAGGAGATTCTGCTAGATTTGAACATATTAACAGAGGTTGTGGTAGGATACCATTTAGAGGAAAAGGAGGTCATTATCATCAAGGAGATAGACAACAATATGATAAAAGACAAAAAAAAAATTCAGAATGACAAATAATCTGTTAATCGCTATAGGTGTGGTAAACTTGGCCATACATCTTCTCATTATCGAATTCCTTGGGAAAGGAATAGTGAGAAGAAAGAGCAACAGCCTCCATAGAAAGGAAAACCACCTAAATCTACCCACTATATTGTTGCACATTGTAATCTTAGTATCAATGAAGTTTTTAACACTTCTTTTGCTTCTTGGGAAGACACATGGATTTTAGATACTGGACCCACTTGTCATGTGACCTTCAAAAGAGATTGTTTTGATAAATTCAATAATCACATTGATGGAATAGTTTATTTTTTTGATAAGTCACAGTTAAAGCTTTCTGGAATTGGAGCTATTCATCTTTGCTTAGCAGGACTTCTGATTATATTTTGCATGATGTTCTTTACATTCCTCAATTTAAAAGAAATTTGATGTCTCTCATATGTATTAGGAAGCAAGGACATTCTATACATATGTTTGATGGTATAATTTAAATAATAAAAGCATCTAATCAGGTGATTGTTATGAATGGTGTTGAAGAAGACAAACTTTTAAAACTTAAAGGGACATCATTTTTTCCATCCAATTCAACTCTTTTGTCTCAGCATAGTGATACTTTGTCTTCCAATTTCTTGTGGCATGGTCGTTTTGGTCATATTAATTAGGATAGTATCAGGATTATGAAACAACAAGGTATCCAAGGGCTTCCTACTATTCCAAGAAATCTTTCTCCATGTAAGGCTTGTATTTTAGGCAAGCATTGTAGACAACTTTTTTATGGATCTACTTCTCGAGCTTCCAGGAAGTTAGGTCTCATTCATTCTGATTTATGTGGGCCCATTCCTATTCAACATACAAATGGTAATAAATATTTGCTGACTTTTATTGATGACTACACCACGATGTGTTGGGTTTACTTGTTGAGAGAGAAATCTCAATTTTTTGCAACTTTTAAGAATTTTCATTTATGGATTACAACTGAAACTCAACTTAATATTGGCATTTTTCGATCAGATAATAGTGGTGAATACACATTTAATTCCTTTGAAAAGTACTTGCAGTATCATGGTATTAAACATCAGACCACCGTCCCTTATACTCCGCAACAGAACGGTGTGGCAAAACGCATGAACAAAACTTTGCTTAATATGGTAAGGTCAATGATGTCTTTTCAGAATGTCAAGTTAATGTTATGGGGAGAAGCAATACTGTGTTCTGTTTATATTCGCAATCGATGTCCTTCTACTTTCATCAATAATAAGTCTCCTTATGAAATGTGGTATAATCGTCTTCCTGTTGTTGAACATTTCAAAGTTTTTGGTTCTCCATGTTATGCTTTAATTCCTAAACAACAATGCGACAAATTGGTTGCAATAAGTCGCAAATGTATTTTTTGGGGGTATTCTAATACCTCGAGAGCTTATCGATTGTATGATGAGGAAAACAAGAAATTTGTTGTTTTAATAGATGTTGTTTTTCTTGAATTTGCTAAAGATGCTTCTACTATTGATAGACAACTCAATCATTTGGATAGATTTTCTTCTAAGAAGGTTGATTATGAATGGGATAATCATCTTCCACATCGTGAAGGGGGGATTCATATTCAAGATCAGTTTGTGGATTTTACTTCAACAACAATAGAGAATGAGACCACGTAATGAAGAAAAATTAGTTGATAGCTATGTTTTGATGATAATAATGCTTCTGTAGAAGAACAATTGGTTGAAAATACTGTTTCTATTGAGGAAAATTTGGAAGATAATAATGGTTCTGAAGAATCAGATTCAATCCTTCAACCAACTCTTGAAGAACCTATTTCAAAGACTATTGAAACTGAGCAAACATTGCAACAATCAGCACGTAGATCTACATGAACCAAGACAATGCCAAAAAGGTATGGTCAATTTGAGTTAAACTTTTTTGTTGTTAATGAACCTACTACATTTGAAGAAGCCACTAGTTGTAATGAATGGAAAGATGCAATGCAAAAAGAGTATGATGCTCTTATTAAAAATGGCACTTAGAGGTTAGTGGACCCTCCTATTGGCATCAAACCAATTGGTAGTAAGTGGGTTTATAAAACTAAGTATAAAGATGATGGCTCACTTGACAAGTACAAGGAACGACTTCTAGCAAAGGGGTGTGCTAAAAAAGAAGGTGTTGATTACACATAAATCTTTTCTCCTAATGCAAAATAGGGCACTAATAGAACTTTGTTTTCTCTTGAAACTCAAAA
Source organism: Pseudotsuga menziesii (assembly GCA_001517045.1). NCBI lineage: Eukaryota > Viridiplantae > Streptophyta > Pinopsida > Pinales > Pinaceae > Pseudotsuga > Pseudotsuga menziesii. The sequence goes on along the minus strand of LPNX010319000.1, from coordinate 513,346 downwards.
TGGATGGAAAATACATCATATGGATGTAAAAACTTCTTTTTTAAATGGAAATATAAAAGAAGATGTCTATATGTTTCAACCGGAAGGTTTTTCTGTTAAAGGAAAAGAACAGAAGGTATGTAAATTGATGACATATTTATATGGTTTGAAACAAGCACCCTGAGCATGGTATGAGAATTTAAGTGAGCATCTTCTCAAATTGAATTATAAGCATTTCAATGTAGATGATGCAACTTTATTTGTTAAGAAAGTTGGGAAATCAATTGTATATCTAGTTGTCTATGTTGATGATTTGATTATCACAAGCAATGCTTATGACTATATAGTCTTTATTAAAAAGGAGTTAAAAAAGTTTTTTGACATGAAAGATTTGGGATTACTTCATTATTATTTAGGAATTGAAGTAGATAAAAATTGAGAGTACATCTTTATTTCTCAGAAGAAGTATATTGGAGAGCTATTGAGTAAATTCGGGATGCTGGATTGTAATTATGTTTCTACTTCAATGGAGCAAAACCTAAAGCTTACTTCACATGAAGGAACTATATTTTAAGATCCAACAAAGTACACACAACTTGTTGGAAGCTTGATTTATCTTACCACTACTTTTCCTGACATAAATTTTGATGTAGGAATAATTTCCATGTTTATGCATCAACCTTGTGAAGGTCATTGGATCACATTAAAAAGAGTGCTCAAATATTTAAAAGGTACTCAGTAGTTTGGCATCAAATACTCTAAATTTTCAGACTTCCATCTTACTCGTTATTCAGATTCAGATTTTGATGGAGATAAAGAGCATGGAGTGTCTATGTTAGGTTATTTGATGAATCTTGGATCAACAACCATCACTTGGAGATCACGAAAGAAATCATTTCTTGTTGATTCTACAACTGAATCTGAATATGTTGCAGCATCTCAAGCCACAAAAGAAATCATTTGGCTTCGAAAAATTCTTGAATATTTGCAGGAGAAACAAAAGACTTCAATGCCTCTCTTTGTTTTTTGTAGACAAAGACGGTTATATTATAGAAAAGAAGGTGGCGTAACCACCAACAGAACCAAATTACAAAGGATTTCACATAAGCAGTGGCTAGTTACCTATTTATAGTGAGTCCAAAGTTGATGATAAATGCCCTTGAGGAAGCAGCAATGACAAAATACCAACAAAGTGCCCAAAGTGCCCTTGAGGAAGCGGCAAAGACAAACCATCCAAAATAGACAAGCTTTCAAAATGCCCTTATGATAGTGGCAAACCAACAGTCTAGAGCTTAAACAGAGTTTTTAACAGGAAATCATAGATAGCTAGGTGCCTATAAAACTGATAAACAGAAATAGAAACTGGCATGGACAAGTGGAGCCAAAGACTAGAAGTACGGTGAACTCCGACGAGAAAGAAAAATTTAACCCTCCAAGCTAGAAGACGTACTGTTTTCTTCATGCTTAAGAAATTTAAGGATGAGCTTGAGCTCGACGAGTTGCCTAGAGAGAGAGTTCTCTGTACGCTTGACCTTCCTTCGAATTTTCCTTTTTAAAAAAACCAAATCCTTGCTGACATGGTCCAGACGCCTTCCTCCTTCATAATCTATTGCGGTAACTTGAGCTTGCAGTGAATTTCGTTCCTTCTTCACTTCCTTGAGCTTTTTATCAACTGAGGGTGGAACCTACGCACTTGCTGTAGAGGAATCCGATTCCATTTAGTAAACCAATAAACTCCAATCTTCCAGATGACAGAGGTCCCAAATAACCAGCACAGCACAGCCCTCTGCAATCCAAATAATTATACCCGCAGTTGATGCAGCGATCGACATCACCTTAATGCCCAGCATACCCTGAGTCCAGCAGATGCCCAACTGACTCAGCACGATCTTCATTCCAGAGATAAATGAGGTGTCATATGCGCAGAAGTAGAGAACACCCATGAAATCAAATAATGCATCCACCTTTGACAAGACTGCAGCAAGGTTCACCCTGTGTGAGATCTTGTAGAAGGAGAAAGTCGACGAAGTCAACTTGAATGAAGACTGACTTAGTCGATCATCCAACTAAGTCGATGGGCCGACTTAGTCGATCAGCCAACTAAGTCGGTCGGCCAACTAACTAGAAAGATTAGGTCGACTAACTAAAAGTCGTGTCGGTTCACCGAACCGACAGATAATTATTTTGTAACTGTCTGTACATTGTATATATTAGGCCGTTGAGCCAAACGAGAACTCATTTCAGTTATCTGTCTTGTATGAACTCATTGCAATAATATAATATGTTTTCCTATCTGTTCTTGTCTCTTGTCTCTGATTTATAGTTATGTATGTTTAGTATGTATTATTGGTAACCTTATGTGATCTGTGAGATTACAACATTGGTTCCGTTGCCGTTAGTACATGTCTAAAATATATGTTCACATATGATACCAGAGCAGGAGATCAAGGACTGGTGGGACCGTAAAGTTGCAAACTACTTGCAAAATTACGCATGAAGAAACAGATTAACAGTCGCTGAAGCCAAAGCAAGATTTTTCACAGAGACACATGAAAAATTCGTCGAATTAGTGCCACAACTGTTGAAACAGCTTCTGGATGAGCAAGCTGAACACGACTAAAGAACAGCAGTTGTTAGATAAACTGTTCCGAGGAGGGCGAACAAATTTGTCGGAGTGGTTTGAGAAAATCGCCGACGACTTCTGTGAGGAGCGAGCAGTCGAAGACCGAACGTCGGTGGAAACTGTCAAAGCGAAATTCTACATAGATTTCAATGAACAATTCTTGTGCTCCTTGCCAACCTTGCTGTTCAAATTTTTGATAGAGAATGGAGCAGGCCACATCGTCGAACCTAGACCACCACTGTGCGAATAGCCAGCAAACACCAAATGGGCGGAGAAGCAGAGGAAGTGGGAGAAGTTCATTGCAGAAAGAGAGTGGGAATAATTTCTGAGCAAGTGATTCAAACTATCCGGGATTTCTAAAAAGCATCGGGTAGGCTATGGGGGGGTAGCTGGTCTTGTGTCGGAGGTAGAGTATAGTGGATCCTAGTCGACCTAAGGAGGATAGACGTCACCAGTAATGAAAAGTCGACCATAGAGGACCTGAAGAAAGTAGTACTATACGAAAGTATGTCGAACACAAAGAGGATCGAAAGGGATGAAAGACAGAAGAGAAGGAAATCCAGATGTGAACGAACCACAGGGCTGCACAATGAACAAAACCCTAGGGAGAACGACCATGAAGAGAATCCTCCAGAGTCAGGTCATGACCGACGGGAAGAGGGCGTAGAACAAGAGGTGTCCCCTACGGAGGAAGAAGTGTGGATAGAGCAGCCAGAAGCTCTCCAAATAAGAGCTCCCGATGACGGAATAACCCTTTCCCCGACAAATCCACATACTAGAATCCAGACTATTATCGAAGATGATCTACGACTACAAGCTGGTGACTACAGCATATGGAGTCAACTAGGCGACGAAACATACATGGGTCGACACCTTATCATACGTCGACTGCTCGAGGGAAACTGGGTGACGTTTCAAGCAGCACCCTCCCTCCAAAGTATCCACTTGCTCTTACTGACACAAGAAGGAGCACCCCCCCCCGCCAAGTACATATTTTGAATAAATTAACCAAGCAAACCTGCGCACACAAATTTTCAGTGGACCATCGATAGTAGAAATCCACAACAACCCACTGTATGTCGAAGAAGAATCGACCAACGACGGGAGCACAAGTTCCGTCGACCAAAACTCCGCAGGCTCGACTACATCAACAACCCCACCACTTTCACCCCCACCCCCACCTCCACCTCCACCGACTCTTGAGAGCAGTGAAAGTGACTCAGACATGGGTCACGAATCAGCTCACATTCCTCTCTACGAGGGGGATGAAGACCCCAGATGACATTGGTTCATCTGCGAGTCGACCTCGGAAGCAAACCAGGTGACGAATGAAGACCGACAGATGGATCAGTTCATGGGAGCCTTACGGAAAAGGGCCTTGACATGGTACATGACCTTTTCGGAAAGGAAACCCAGAGCGACGAAAGCTAAGATCAAGGCGCAGTTCTTATCATTCTTCAAAACCCCAGATGCCAAGCACCTAGCCGCCAAAAAGCTCAAAACAACACAGCAAAAGCCAGGGAAGACAGTCCGCGACTATGACAAATGTTGGAAGGACCTATTAATCCAATTAGATTATGTTATTGATGAGCGACTACTAATTCAACGGTTCCTTGCAGGATTATCACAGAAAGTACACCGACATATCAATCTGGAAACATTCAAGACATATGAAGATGCGCTGACCAAAGCTCTACAGGTGGAAATGGACGAAGACATTCATGCGTATCCGACAGACCACAGACTAGAGGAATAGCTCAAGAATGTGCAGAAATCTTTGAAATAACTGACCCTCAAAAATCAAGAAATCTGGTGTGCTAAATGTTCGATGGCCGGACACATGAAAGATAACTGTCGACACGAATACAGTCGACAAGACGTCTGCTTTGTGAAAACTAAAGCATTTTGCGATATTTGCCAGGAGCACAGAGATCATTCTACGAAATAATGTCTGTTTAACATGAAAAATGCAAAGGCTTCCTGGTGCACCATCTGTGAGACAAAAAGTCACAACACAATCGACTGTCAATTAAACCTAAAAAATCGACAGAATTATCAGGCGGTCTACTAGACGAATGCAGTAGTGCAAAACAATGAGCAAAATAATACCAATGACCAGAACAGGCAAAGATACGAAGGCTGACGATATGAGCACCGGTACGACAATCGACTACAAGGGTTTGGAGGAAGAGGCTGATTCGTTGGGAATCGCGACATACGACTGTGTCGATCTACCCAGTGCTTTATATGTCATAAAGAAGGGCACCGATACGCCGACTGTCCATACAAGGACAGGACTGATCTGAAATTCTGTAACCATTGTGGAGTAGGCGATCACTCTCTAGAGGATTGTCCTACCATGTTAGAGAAAGTCAATAATAAGAAAAATGTTAATGTCTTGTCTTGTGTACAAAAGCATGATGTGCTAACTACTAAAAATCTACATATCGTTACTCGACAAGGCACAAAAATAGGCCTTGATAATCCCCAAATTAGTAAAATTAAAAACACAAATGGCTATCCAGATCCTATGAAAGAATAACACACATATCAAGAAGCAACACACATATTTCAAGACATCGCACAAAAAGAAGACCTCGTTAGCAGTTGGCCTAACACAGTACAGAAATTAATCTATCTCACTCAAACAGACAAATCTGTAGCTCAATTCATTGATTTATTGCATCAAATAAAAAGTACTAATCCCGAAAAATAAACTAGGAACATTTGTAGCCTAAATCAAAAAGACAAAAACGATGTCGATCTGGAAATCAAAGGGTTCCACGTCTGACAAGTAGTGCTCGATTTTGGATCTCAGGTAAATATCATGACTCGGGATACATGGGAAAAGATGGGATGACCTCGACTCTATGAGTCCGGCATCTACCTAAAACTCGCCGACCAAGGTCTCATTGAACCCATTGGGGTTTGGAAAAATGTTGACACGAACATCAAAGGAATATCAACTAAGGTTGATTTCGAAATTATTGACCCAAAGGAAGGATCTAGTTCCTTCCCAGCACTAGTTGGTTGACCTTGGGGATCGAAGATGAAAGCCTCCATATCCTTAGACAAAGAGCGAATTAAGTTAAAAGGAAATGGTCACAAAGTCATTGTACCCATTAATCCTTCCCAAGGAGCACCTTGGATCGAACCGATTGATGAGGAAGTCGATGTTAGGCAGCTTTACCAGATCCATAACAATACGGACTATAAAAATCCAAACATCTATGGGGAACTTCACTTAGGTAACCAAGACTCAATTGGTTATAATTCAGATGCTGAATTATATGATTGGGAAATGGAAAATTATGAAACACAAGCAAGAGGGTGCTGGACTATACAAAAAGTACAGAAAAAACCCACCCGACAGTGCTTCATTGTATCAATTATTCCCAAAGTATTTGAAAGGAAAGTAAAGGAACGACCCACCTTACAACCAACCAGCTTACATACTACTCAACTGCCCAGGTATAAGGAGAGAGAATCCCCAATCATGCATGTCGAACAAGTATCTAAAAATATTGGAGAAAATGGCAAAATTCAAATCTTAGTAGAAACATTTATAGGTCAAGCAGCTAGATGGTGGGACACCCATCAATCAAAATTGTAGACCTGGACAACTGCTTCAACTTTCTTTGTCGAACGGTTCGGTGGAAAAAAGTTAACCTAGGAAGCTCAAATACCTATCTTTGTCCAAGGAAAAAACCCAGAAGAACACATCAAGCTTTGTGAAAAGGAATGGAGAAGGCTTGGATACAAAGATGAGCGAGCCTGGCCACATTTGTTTCCTTCAACCCTAGACGACTTACCTAATAAATGGTATAAGATGGAGGAAGCCAGAGGAGAAACCTTCTTTTGGCATGAACTTAAAGAAAATTTTATTAAGGACTTCCATTTCATACCTCAAAACGAAAAATTGACTGGGACAACACACCAAATCAAACAGTTTCTCCAATTGACAGAAAAACAACCCTCCCAAGACCATTGACCAATCAAGGACTGTAACAAGATACAAACTGAATCAAAATCTTAGTTGACACGTTTACACTTAGAAAATGAACACACAGAAGGTAAGAGCTTCAGATGGAAGACCGACCACATTGAAACAACCAAACCCATCTCCTCAATCTTGAAAGTCGAGACCATTGACAAACCAGATCTGGACAGAATGACTGCAGCCGACTTCCCTGCCACATTCTCACAGTTCACAGAAGGAAGTCAGCCGATCAATGAAGCTAAAACACCAGAGTGGCTAGATGCCAAAGTGAAAACTAAGGAGGTCGACATTTCAAATGATGACCGACCAAAAATAGCCAATATTGGTGACTACTGGAATGAACAACAGACCACTGAAATAGTGAACTTACTTAGAGAGTTCCAGGATGTCTTTGCAAGGGACTATAAAGACTTAAAAGGATTAGTACAAAAGATGGGAGAAATGAAAATAGACACTAAACCTGATGTCTGACCTGTCAAGAAAAGACCTTATAAACTAGCTCATAAGTACAAAGAAATAGTTAAAAAGGAAATAGACAACATGTTAGTAGCAGGGATCATTTACCCCATCGACCAGTCTGAATGGGCAAGTCCCATGGTCATACAGCCAAAGAAACATGACCTGACAAGGTTGATAATTTGTGCCGACTTTAGGGAACTTAACAAAGTCGCATTGACAGAGCCATTTCCAACCCCCTATGCTGATGAAATCTTAAATGAAGTGGCAGGACATGAATGTTATTCATTCACAGATGGATTCTCAGGGTATAACCAAGTACCCATAGCAAAAGAAGATCAAAAGAAGACAACATTTATCTGTGAATTTGGCTCTTTTGCTTACAGAGTTATGCCGTTTGGGCTAAAGAATGCACCTGCAGTGTTTTCCTGAATTGTTGTCAATACCTTCCAAGAATATATCTATGAAACCATGGCAGTATACTTCGATGATTGGACTATCTACTCCACCTTAAAAGATCACTGCACATGGCTTCGACTTATACTGGAGAGATGTCGACAGATTCAACTCTCCCTGAACATTAAGAAGTGTATCTTTATGACCCCTATAGGAATACTCTTAGGGAATATTGTCTGTAAAGATGGTATCAAAGTCGATTTTGCCAAGATTAAAATCATCCTTGACCTGAAGCCACCAATAAACCCTAAACAAGTTCGGATCTTACTGGGCCATACAGGCTATTATAGGAAATTCATAAGACATTATTCAGGCATGACCTACCCTTTAGAAGAATTATTAAAGGAAGACCAATAATTTAAGTGGACAGAGGAATGACAGATCTCCTTCGACAAACTGAAAAGAAAACTGGTCGAAGCCCCTATACCCAAATTTCCAAACTGGTCGACCAAATTTCATGTGCATATCGATGCCTCAGGAATAGAAATCGGAGCAATCCTGACTCAACCAGGGGATGATGGGATGGATTACCCTATAGTGTACAGCAGTCGAAAATTGAATAAGGTTGAAAGGAACTATTCGACCACTGAAAGAGAAGCCCTAGGTATGGTATTTGCCCTCCAAAAGTATCGCCATTACCTATTGGCCAACCCCTTCACATTTTATACCGACCATCAAGCTTTGAAGTACCTTGTTAATAAACCTCTTCATCATGGGATAATTTGTCGATGGCTACTTATTTTTCAAGAATTTGAGTTTGAAGTAGTGGTCCGACCAGAAAAGTTAAATGTCGGGCCCGACCACCTATCCCGTATCGACACAGGGGAGGAACCGACCGGAGTCGATGATGACTTACCGGATGCACATCTATTCCGCATAGAAGTAGTACCCAAAGACCTGCAAGAAATAGCTCAGTTCTTGGAGACAGGTCAGGCACCAGAAGGTCTGAACACCAAGAAAAAACAAATCTTAGCTATGAAGGCTGCACCCTACAGCCTCATCAATGGATTTTTGTACAAAATGGGGTTAGACAACATTCTCATAAGATGTGTACTCGACCACGAGAGAGAAAAAATCATGCGTGAAGCACACTATGGCCCTGTAGGGGAACATTTCCAAGCAGACACCACTGCAAAGAAAATCCAACAGTCAGGATTATGGTGGCCGACAATTCACAAAGATTGCAAAAATTTCGTTAGTCGATGTGACAGATGTCAATGACTTGGTCGACCTCTATCAAGCATAGAAATGCCCTTGATATCTGTAAACCCTAGTCTCACATTCGAAATATGGGCTATAGACTTCATAGGAACGTTTCCTATCCTAGCCAAACGATCAGGTGCAAGATATATTATCACTGCAGTAGAATATGTCACCAAATGGGCAGAAGCTGAACCCGTCGATACATGTTCAAGTGAGGTAGCTGCTAAATTTATCTATGAGAAAATTATCACTAGATTCGGATGCCCACTCACATTGATCAGTGACCAAGATCACATTTTATTAACAAAACCATCAAAAATTTGACCGACCAATTTCACATCAACCATCGACGAAGCACTGCATATCATCCTCAGTCGAACGGCGTGATTGAAGTTTTCAACAAAACATTGACAAAAGGGTTAACCAAAATATGCAGCACCGATAAAGACGACTGGCATGAGAAAATCCCTACGGTTCTCTAGGCATATAGGACAACATATAAACAGTCGACCGATCAAACCCCCTTTCGACTAGTCTACGTGCAAGAAGCCGTCATCCCCCTACATTTCCAACAGCAGACACCTATTGTTGCACAACTACTACATGTCGATGTCAAACAGGAAAGAATGGACCAACTATTCCATCTCAGTAAGCTAGAAGAACATAGACTCATGGCTATCCAACACCTGTAAATTCACAAACAACAAT